>KZ112783.1:0-20008 GCA_002120305.1 Hypoxylon sp. CO27-5 | reverse complement strand
TTTTATTTATTTTATTTATTTTATTTATTTTATTTATTTTATTTATTTTATTTATTTTATTTATTTTATTTATTTTATTTATTTTATTTATTTTTATTTTTTTTTTTTTTTTTTTACCCTTGTAGCTCCTATCACACCTGCCACACCTGCCACACCTGCCACAGCTCCTACTGCACTGCCACATCTCGAAATTTTCAAAGTGATCGACACCTAAGATTCCTGCGATAGGAAATTCTTGATAAGCTTCTTGAATTCGACACAATAGCCCTCGTAAAACTCGGGTAAACTTCAAGTCTATGCCGACCGTGCCCCTTTATGCATATCAAGAAAGTTTACATACGGTAGGTAATAAAGCATAAAAGGACGGAAATCTTAGTGTTTTGTATGTAATTTTAGGTGATGTTAGCTTCCATTTTCACGGGACCTGGTAGAATGTACGAGTCTTTCTATAAGTATGTATACGTGTATCGACCTACATACGTTGATAGCATCTATTTATGTAAGTGCGAGGCGGTTGCTAGGACACTCCAGGTGTTGATGAAAACGATTGGGTACCTAGGTACCTACCGTATGTAAAGTTAAACCCGCGCCTACCCACAGTGCGGTACAGTGCTAGGATCAGGGGATTTTCACTAGTCTCCTAAAGTAGTTCCATTAAACAGGGGTAGTGGGGCCAGAACCCATAGAACCCATGTTAAATTGGGCTGGCTCTGGCTTCAAGATGTGGCTTTTAGCGGGGTGCCCTGCAAACGTTAGATCAATCTACCCGAAGCGGTACGTCAGCCACATCCTCCTGTAGGTACCGTCGTAATACTGTAGGGTCTGAATAATAGTGGCCATACGTAAACAGGGACTTGGAAATTCCTTGACAAACAACATTGGGGAGACCCGTCATCAAGCCCATGGAATAATACCCGTAAATATGGGAATGTCTGTCTAATGTTGCTTATTCGTTCTCGAATTAGATCTACTGCTTTCGTACATACATCATCGACGAATTCCAAGTTCCGCGCATGGTCCAAGAATGAGAAATCCTCTTCTCTAGACTTTCCTTACCATTTTCGGCTCTGTCTTCTTGTCTCACCTTAGCGAAGCGAGCCATAGCCTCAGAATACGATCCTACATTTGACGTCGATTGCGCCTTTGATGACATAGCCCTGCTACTCTAGACCGTACCCAAAAAAAAACTTGACGCTTCATCCTTCATACCACGAGATCGTTTCGAATCGAGTAAAGCACAAGAGACCAGCAAGTGCATATCGACCACATAACGCCGCTGCTACCACCGTCTTCCTACCTCCAATCTTCAACAACGGACGACACGATATCTAGGTCATTCAAAATTCAACAGGAAATGAGAAATGCCCAGTCGGTTACAGAAACCTCGACCTCGACCTGTTCCCAGTCGCGAGCCCTCAGTTCCCGTGCAGCAGGACATTGAAAACGGTGAGTACAGTGGTTCCTATTTCTTGTGGTTCCCTCATTTGTGCCTACCTCAATACTATAAACAAGGTCTTCTAGTTCTTGTATGTTAAAACGATTGCCCAAATGGGGACGAATGGCACTTTGTCTCTCTGTGTGGTCCCTCCCAAGCGCTCAGGACAAAGCCAAACTCTCCACAGCGCCCCAGTATCAACAATGACAGGATCTTGGTTAATTTATCTTTTTTACAGAGCCTGCATATTTATATGCTACAACGCCAGATACCAATTCCGTGACAAAGCCGGCGCATGCTTCTTACAGCGTAACAAACACAATGAATACCTACGGCGCAACTCCCGAATCCAAATACCACCCCTATGCCAGCCCCGGCTTCTCGCCCAACGGCAACGGCAAATTACCTTCTACTATCCGAACAGTCCCCAGCTTTGAAGCGGCTTCGGACGTCTCTTCATTAGATTCGCCGTCCGCACGAAATAGCGGTTTTTCTAGTTCCGTAAATAGTAATGTTAGCGGCACGTCATCCTACAATTCTCAACAGGAAACGAATAGCAGCTCGACAGTCAGATTAAAACTGCAATCGCCCGGCCTTCAACCACCATTACCGATATCCCAAAGCGACACCTCGTACATGTCCGCAAGTGATCCCGGGGCAGAAGATATGGAAGAGCCGGCCCTGTCTTTACAGGTTCCAGAAACAAACATGCTTGATGATCGATCAAATAGAGCACCAGAGAGTTCGCCGCAATGGGACGGCGCAGTTGGGAAGGCCGGCCTTGGGAAGACAGGACGAGTGATTAATAAACTCGTGTCCGACAATGAGGCCTTGAAGCGAGATATCAAGATTGAGAGGTTGAAGGCCGAGGAAGCAAGACAAGCTGCTAAATTGGTCGAGGACAAAATGGAACGCATGGTGTCGGATTATGAATCTCGATTATTAGAAGCTAACGTCACCAAGACACTACTCAGTCGCAAGGAGCGCCAAGTTGAGCATCTGCAATCTGCGGTTGAATTGGAGAAGAAGCGCACGGCGGATGCTCAAGAGCGTGAACGAATATGGCGCGAAGAGTTAGAGAAGAGTCGCCGTGATACCAAGATCCAGGTGGAGGAGGCCAACACGCACGCGGCGCTAATGGAAGGTCGATATAATGCTATTTCATCCCACTGGAAGGATCAGGGCGAGGAAGTGAAGCGCACCGTAACTGGTCTGAATGGAAGAATCAAGACACTGGTCGAAGAACGTAGGACGGACGATGAAAAAATCAACGTTCTCCGCGATTTATGCGACCAACAAGATGGGAACATTCGAGACCTCCAAAGACAAAAAGATGAGATTGTTCGGCAGTTCGAGGCGTATAAGCGCGAACAGGAGCAAGCATTGAAGGACATCAAGCGGGCGGCCCGTGAGAGGGAAGAAGAGCAAGAGAAGTCTATTGAAGAGGCGAAGCGAGTACTTGGTCAACTAAAATGGGCGCTCAACGTGAAGAAAAATGTGAAGGACGCCCAATGATGGAATCCCGAATGTGTGGCTCACCTCCGATTACCCAAACCGCCCAGACACCATTTGTTCCCGAAGCTCATTGCTTTCCGTCAAACCACTCTCAACTCCATCACTGCCGAGACGAATGACTGAAATTGCAATAATTCCATTTTTCCTTTCTCAATTTCGACTCGAGCCGTCGCCGCTCCACACTATCACAAAAGTTCTTTCAAACCTACGATAATTTTATACCAACCCGCCAGAAATGGCTTCTCGCCTCCCACGGCATCTTGCAGCGATACCCTTCTCTCCAATTTCATACACAAACCCTGACGCTCAATCAGATAGAGGAGCTAGGGACAGGTCAGGAAAAGTGCTCGAAATAAATTCTGGTCTGGATATGTTACGATTCTTAGGATGGCGTTGCGGGGCGAACAAGTTTTCATACGGTCTCAAACTAAGAGTTAAGCTCTACAGATCGTAATATTCTCATTTCATAATTGTAGGGCACTTCATGGTTGAGAGAGCAGAGAAAGACTCTCGGTTGGCATGACAAGCATGTATGAATATTTACATTCACGACCCTCCCTTCAAATTTTCTCTTGCGTTGCATATACCCGGACTGCAGTTTATAGAAAGAGTTTAATCTCAACAAATTTCTTAGTATCTAGGTAACAATCCTCCCTGAGCCAAAGTTGATATGTCCACAACGACGCCAAGACATTTCCCATAGTTCACCCTTTAAGCTCCCGTGGTTCGCGAAGGAGAGGTTTAGTCAGCTTCCGTATCACCCACCATCCATTATATCTCAGTGAAATTCTTCGGTAGTAAGATCGCACCAGCGAGGATTTAGATGAAGGTTTCTTAATAGTCTGGCAATGGCCCATAATGGTCGTTAACAGCCCTGCGACACAAATATGCGAGATAACTTCAATGTTTATCTACAAGCTTCTAAAAGTACTAGAAATTGAGACGGAATATCAAGAGCTATATACCGGAAGTTTCTCGGAACAAAGTTAACAATGTTATGGGTAAGTTTTCTATTTTCGTGGTGCACTTCTCATGTTGCACACATATTCATACATGACTTATGCGATCACATCATTATATGAGAGATTTGCCCAACTCCAAGGCCCGGTATGAGAAAGGCCCGATGGAAACCTTGCGAATAATCTAGTATAGCTACAACTTGTCTAAACGAACACTCACTTGAGGAGTTTTGTAGGTTATTTCAAGGGTTATGCTATTAATCTATTGGGGAAAATTATCTACTCTATTCTGGTCTTCTAAGCTGATCACTGTCAGATAGTCACGTGACCTTCATGTGACTACCCTCTCTTGTGGTGTCACTCACGTGACACCACTAGAGAGTGCGTTTGTAGAATTATATTCGTTTGTATCTGTTGTCTGGAACAGACAACAGAATTTTCAATCTAACAACTATTCTCTAAATCTTGATTCTATAGTGTTATGTAATAATCACCAACCCCCCTTTTGATGTGCCCTAGGTCCGTGCCCAGGAGCCTATTGCATGCGACCTTGGGATTTTGGTTGCCACCATACATAACCAGGTACTCTCATTACGGTAGTTGAGTATATTCACATAAGCTCATGGAATAAGGAGACATACCTTCTTTCGCTATATGAGATGTTGCCATAGTCGTAGGGGTTTGCAACAAACTTGATGCTGGAGTTCCTCTTCCAAATACGACCAAGTGGGGCAACCTCATCGACAAGGCCTAGCAATGGGACCCTGATGTGGTCCTGACACTCGGAGTACCTACCGTATAATTGTTTAACACCTAGAGATAGGGGCGAAACCTCACTGGCTTCTAGCAATCGTTAATCCATGGATGACTAACATTTTCTTACAGGTTAATCCATAGCACAGGTAGGCAAGTAAGGCCTGCAAGGAAGAGTATTGTAGGCGCAGCAAGGAAATTTCGAATAGCGTGGTCTGTCTTCGTCCTCCTCTAACCGCTTGCACAAATCTTCTTCGCATCTCCATTGATTGTATCAACCTGACACTAGACGCCAATGCCAGTATGGCGCATTGAAATTACCTGGTTCATCGAGCGATATGTTGGCCCGTAGAATCTCAAGCTGATACAAGGTCAGTGGCAGAAATGGAGTGTTTGCCATATTCGTGCTAAGAAAGGTGCTATGCCAAACCGGACAAGCGCCATAGTCCCACGTATATTTCAATCTGAATCTCTATAGGAAGTCTGCAAAGAAAGGAGATTCATTTTGGTCCTGCTGAGGTTGGCGTTTTCTAGAACGCTGGAATAGACGTTGGAATGGATTTGGTGGTGGCAGCAACGGCAGAATCGATTTAGGGAGCTATCAACAATTTATTATAAGCTGAAGGGCATGCATCACTGCACCGTATCCGTGGATCAGCACGTGGCCTTTGACCAACCAACTTGAAACCGAATCAAGAATGTTTCTGGGAAATAAGGATGTTCCGGAGCTCGTAGTAAGTACTGCCGTTTTTTTGTTCTCTCGGGTAGAGGTAAAGTAATTATCGTCTTCCCCGTGGTCATGAGGCTTAGGGGGAATGTGTTGAAGTAGGTTGTTTAGCACCTATTGAAGTATTAACAACGGTTATGAAAATCCAGTGTGTCTGTGCTAAGTACCTGTACCTACCTGATATATGCGCTCCGGCCGGGAAATGAGAACACGGAGAGGCCCTGTAATAAGCTCTTTGGAGGCTCCGGCTCTGCAGCAACTCACCCCATATGGATGCCTCTTGGGCTGCTCTGGATCCCCTAGGTGCCTTTCCAGACCTCGAAGTACCAATTGAAGTAATTTGTCACACTTACAGAGGTATTACGGTTGCACACTCTACTAGGCAATGTTTTTCCTTTGTAAATTTTACCCAACCTATAAGTTCGGCGGTGTTTATGTTGTGAACTTACCTGACCAAGTTCGCAGCTTCCCAAAAATCTTGGGCATGGTAGATGGACCCATTCTGAGGTCATTCTCGGAGCAAATAAAGTACATTCCGTACTAACTATGTACGTGTATGTACATATGTAACTACGGGAAGGCACTACGGCCTCCAATGTATGTTGCTACATGTATGTATGTGAGGACTTCATCTACCACCTATCCTCACCCACCCGCACCTTGGCTGTGTCTTGATTATTCCCACGCGTTTCGCCGGGGAGTAAACAACGCGACCAACGGTGAAGCCGACATCTTCTCATTCTTGTTCAACATTACCCGCCGCCTTTCCCCTTTCTTCTTACATCCCATTATCCTCCAACCCAGACCTCATATCCTCATACATTCGCGCGCCGCCTAACACATTCGATACAACAGAATTCCGAACTCGGGGTCATAGTCCCCCCTTATTCTCCCCTTACAGTAAGTATCAAATGTTTGCTCAGTTTTGATCATTTCCCGCCAAAACATCCATAGATATCCTACATACTTCCATGATCGCGCGCACCGTCGCGTATCTAGATTTCCACTTCTTCCCACATACTCATCCTCATACAACCTCAATTTACTCAAATATAACGGGCACTGCCATTTCGTCATCCCCATTTCGCTTCCTTGTCTCGTTCCTATTTCACTATGCCCCCGCTCCCACCTCCCAATAGCCCCCTTTCGTATAGCTCTCACTACACTACCATGAATTCAAACCCTCTCCTACTATTTACTCTATTATGTGATGACTAACAATGTATGGTATAACGTAGAATCATTTACCTTACTTTCATACTATCCGAGGTGAGTCGGACATCGCATATGTAGCTGCAGCATTGCCCATCCAATCCCGAGATTTCCTTGTATAGTCTTATAGGAATGAAAAAGGAAACAAGAAATATCTGTATCAGAGGTAGCTAACTTCTACTTGAATCGAAGGTTTCGTGCCCAACATGTCGGAAGCACGATACCACAACCTAGGCAACTATCCCGCCGTTAAGCGTGTACCGGACAAGTTCCGTACCCAATTCCCCAGCTGGGTGTCCGCGAACGAGGTTCGCGATGCTACAATAGGCAGCAAGAGTGTACGTTCCGAGTTCTTGCTCGCATCGAACTGGGTCCTCCTTCAAGGAGGACTCCAGGAGTTCGTCAATGAACTCAAGAAAAACGTTGAGGTAAGTCTCCTGTGCTCATCAATTCCGTTTGCTACTCCTTTACATTTGATATTCTCTACTAACTGTGTAAAGGATATCGATGTCATCTATGATCTGGAAACAGCTTCGGTGAAGGTCAAGTGCTTAACCTCTCGGGAGGAAGCAGTCATGGCAGTTTGCCAATCAATTATGGACAAGATTGTCCAAGATGAACTCGATAGAGACCGGGTAAGTGTCTTCTAGGTATATACAATTTGGAATTGGGCCTAACAATCATGTAGCTTGCCGCTAGTAAAATCATAGCTGCCATGGATTGGCATGCCAGTGAGCAGCATCAGAAAGAATCTCTCATGGTGTTGGCTCCCCAGGGAATCCAGAAGTCCACATACCAAACGGCATGGATAATTCCGGGGAATCTCGTCAAGAAAGACATAGGAGCGCTGGAGCTCGTCTCCGGCGAAGCCTTAGCGGAGTTACAGCTCCTGGCGAGTTGTGAGATGGTAGCGGGCAACGACGGGCTCGTCATTTATATTGCCGCCGAATCAAAAGACAACATCGCCGTGGCTGAGCGTAAGCTCAACACGTTAGCTAAGTACGCTGTAAGTTTTACCTTCACGACTACCTGTTCAGGCCTAAAATTTGACCTTGTTTCAGGCGATGCCATCTCGAGCAGACACTCTCTGCGAGGCGTTTATCTACGCAGAAGATAAGAAAGACAGCTTGGCCACATTTACTTATGTAGCACATGGTCCGAAAACTATGCTGAAGAACTTCTTCTTGGATCGCGCAAAATATACGTTAGCCAAGGAGTCCTCAGCCTATGGGAGGATCTTCGAAAAAGGAGTTTTTGTAACTCTTTTGAGCGGTCATTCCCGGCGTCCGACGATCGTTACAGTAGATCTCACTCCAGCCATATCTAGTGGTGACAAAAAAGGCTGCTTTAAAGCATTCTCGCCAGCCTGGCGTTACAGACCAAAACATGAATTCTGTGGTCCGAGTTATGCCGATACAATCCCAGCAAGTTCATCCAGTAATTTAGATCCAAACAAGAATGTCACGTCTTGGATTACACGGTTGCCTAGGCCGGAAATGATGCTGCCCCACGGCGACCGACACGGAGCTCCTGACTTAGGGTTAAGGGCTCACATTGGGCGATCCCAGGAGCCAATCACTGGTCATAACCTGATAAATACTGCTCGAGAGCAGACGCCCGGGCACCGGGGCTACCCAGTTATAAACCGCACCGACCAGGCTCCTTCGGGGTCAAGTTGGGGAGAGATTCGAAGGGTCGACCCACATTCGGCTTGGGGGGGTTTGTCTGAACAGCAGGAGCAGACGACTTCTCAGAGCAACCTTTCTACAGTTCCGAGGGAGACAGGAAAGAATCCTCAGAAGAAGAAGCACAAGGCGGGGAAGAAGCACAGAGCGGCGAAGCACCGTGGACAAAAGCACCGCGGTGAGCAATTGAACGCGAATTCTTCCAGTGATGGAGGCCGCCAAGCAGATCAAATGATACCTTACATTCAGCGAGCCGGTATTAGAAATACTAACAATCACGAACCTCGTCCTGTCAGTTATGTTCCACCCCATCTGCGAGGCCTGGGCACCTCAGACCAAACGAGGGAAATCACGGAATCATCTGAATACACCCTTAATGCGCCAGAGACAAATCTGACGGAGTCGGATGCTAATGAGCTGGGTTCCCAGCAGAAAGCCAGAGAGCACGAAGCCTACGTCGATGATGTGGTTGAGGAGACGAAGACGCTCCAGCTTCAAGATGAAGGAGCCCAGCCTATTCAACCTAGATCTGCGCCAGCTGATCTCTTTGGCAGCGCATGTGATAGATTTCAGGCTCAGCGCGCAACCATGAGACAACGAGCACCTTTGCCATCGAGTCGTGGGCATGCTCAGGCTACGGATTCAACATCAAGTGATGAGATTCTTGACTTAGGTTCGGATCTTGTGTTGATGCAAGTAATGAGCCAAAAGCTTGTCCGAATGATGAGCTCTCTAGAAGTCTTCAGGGGAAGAGTTTCTCTAAAGGCTGAATTTGGACGACTGTGCCTTACCACGATCAATCACAACCACGTACACGTACATGGTAGTGCTGCACGAAGCCCAGCTAAGTCACTACGTGAGATGAAGGAGGCTCTTGATAAACACCATGTCAATCCTCGAGATGTTATGTTCACAAACATTCTCACAGCGGAGGGCGAAGATGCGAACTACATTTCATTCATGCAGGACAGCTTTGGGAAGCGGATGTGGCTACCTGATACGCGTCGAACTGTTTACGAGGTCGCTTGCTGTGCATTCACGAAGGAGAAAAAACCTTATCGGTTTGTTGTAGAGATTGATGGGGGAGACTTCACCTACCAAATCCGTCAACTTCAAGGTAACTCATGTACTCTTTTTGTGCACTGTCCCAATCGTGCATGGGATTTCCAAGTGACTGTCTCCAAGACTCCGAACCTAGATGAGATCTATGGTAACTTCGCCAAGGATCTAGTTGATTCTATGCGCGTCATGTAAGTGAATGGTTTCTATAATGTACTTTCTTAGTCCTGCTAATACTTTGACCTAGACCCCAAGACTTCGGCGTACCTCTTGTGGAGTTTACCGTCAAGAGGGCCTACCGGGTTGAATTGTTACTTGTTCGAATCCGCAACATCGCATCTTACAAGCGCAAGATTGGCGCCTTTTCTTCGCCTGACGGCACCAGCCCCGATTCTAATATCTTAGAGATTTGTGAGGTGCATGACATGGCACCTTTAGAACTCGTTGAGACGAAAGACCAAGTGACGGTTCCATTTAGGCAGCACCCTGGATTCCAACAGCTTGGCCAACTCCCAACGTGGTACGAGGTTTCAATTCAGTCCAAGTTAGTCAACAAGGCAGTCCAACAGAACCGAAACCTTGAGCTTGGCGAGGAAGTTGACTGGTCTCCTGAACAGCTCTGGGATGCTGGAGCATTTGATGGACTGATTCAATCGGCAACTGATATGGTCAAGAAGATCGATGGGGTAGGATACTGGGGAGACAATTACCAGGACGCGATGATTCATGGCGTGCCTCCTGCTGGCCCCGTACCATCTTCGCCGTATTGGGCCGCTCTTGACAGCTTGAAGGAACCGTGGTAACTCTTTGGACTTCGTCACTATAACAATCGTGATCTTGCTAGGCAGAAACCCCAACCCCAACCCCAACCCCAACCCCTTTCCCCCTTTTTTTTAAAGTCACCAAAGTGGTAAAATGTGGTGGTTAAGGGGATTTCGAGTTTGTTGGTGTCAGAACCTGTACCTGTCTTTTCTCATCATGTTGCTGCATCCTGGTCTAGTTGACGTATTCAGCTGTGTTTCTTCTTTCTTGCTTCTTGCTTTTAGGAGATGTTGCAATGGCGGTCCCTGAGTAGTCTCGCAGGACTAGGTACATGGATGGCTGAGAGGTAGCTAAACAATGATTGCTTCTATATCCGAAAGTAACTCGTCATACTCGTAGTCGTAGGTCTTGTGAATAGCATCGTGCTTGCCGGTTAGATGAGACTATTTGTACTGTAGATGGCCGATTGAACGGCTATATGATCGCGACAATGGACAGCATGTGTAGCGATTACGTAGAGCATGAACTAACATTAGCATATCAAGCAGGAAAATCAATATTGAAACACCACCTTGCTATTGACTGGAAGATGTTTTTTTTTCTAATGGGTATTCCTCTATCACAGTGGCGGAGAATTCATACATATACACACCCACGTAAAGGACCTAACGTATGTGCGCAAGGCGTGCCGCCTCCTCGGATCTTGAATGCAATCTCCTTGATCCCTCTCTCAGATACTCTAGCTTCCATCCCCAGTGAATACTTGACCACCCACCCCTCTTCTTCTTCTTCTCCCCCTTTCCTTCTATTTCCCATTTGCCCCCCCCCCCCCCCCTTTTCTCAACTACCCCTCACTTCATCAATAATCCCCAATCTCCCCCGTATCCGCGTAACAGCACTATGGCACCTCCGAACACCGCTTCCCTAAAGCGCGCTCAGGTCCAACGGCACGCTGCTCCCACGCCCGGCGCGGTACTTGCGGGGCCCGCCGTGGAAGGGCCGCGGCTTGGGGAACTCGCTCTCGTCCTTGAAGCGCCAGCGGCTGTCCTGCACTATGTAGCGTTCACCTCCTCCACCTCGGCTCGCTTCGCGCGGACTGGTGACGCCGCTGTTTGTAGGTGTCGGGCTAGTACTCTTGCCCCCGCCGTTGGGGGCTAGCGTGTAGGAACTAGGGTCGAGCATTGAGCGTAGGTTCGAACCGGCACGCGCCCTGTTTGTGGAAGCTTCGCGGGTTGGTGGGGGTGGCGAGGGCGCGGATGCGGGAGGCGGCGGTGGCGGGGCGGAGGTTGGTGAGGAGCGGCCCCCGGTTGCGGTTGCGCGCATGGCGGCTTGGAGGGCGATGTTTGGTGATGGTGAATTCGAAGGCGGTGCTGACGGCGGCGGGGGTGGTGGTTGTAATCGTGTTGGCGCTGCAGGGGGCCGAGGAGCTGCCGCTGGAGGAGGCGGCGGCGCGGCAGGTGCAGATACCGGCGGGGGAGGTGGAGGTGCCGGAGCGGATGATGGCGGTGGAGGGGGCGGCGCTGGCGGTGCGGGTGCCGACGATGGGGGAGGTGGTGGTGCATGCGAGGTGGGTAAGGGCGGGGGATTGGGAGAGTGGCCCGGTAATGTTGAAGGCTTCCTAGATCCGGGCGGTGGAGGCGGCTTCTTCCCAATCGGTGGTGGTGGCCCTTTTGACCCTGCTATGGACGCGGTTGATAACGGTCGGGGAACATCGCTGGCCGTCTTCCTAAGGGTTGCTATGGAAGCGTGGGATGCGCCGGTTGGTGGTGTAGGTACTGCACGTCCTGGTAGTTGTGGCACAGCGGGAGCAGATCCAACGGGTGGTCTCGGGATTGATGGAGGCTTTGGCGCTGGCGACGAATCTGAGTCGGATAGATACGATGCGTTTTGGTTTGCTGTATACATGGTGAGAAATCTCCATTTCTTTATCCAACAAGTCCATGGACTTACCTCCAGTATCTACGCCTCCGCCACGTTTCTTGAGCTTCGGCATGCCGCCCGCGAACAAGCCTCCCAACTGTGGTGGCGAGTCCGTTGAGACCCCACCGCTATCACGGCTTGCTTGGTCACTATTACTCCTCGCTCTGTTCCCGGGTACTGGTGGTGCTAGGCCTCCTGGAGGCGCGGGGGGTCTCCCAAGGCCCCCAAGACCCGGAACAGGGGGGGCTCCTCCTATGGGCGGACCGCCGCCTCCTCCTGAAACTTTCCCTACTTGGGGGGCGGATCGATCATTCGTAACGGTTTTCTTCAGTGCTCTACCCTTCGATATGTCGCTTAACAAAGCACCTCTACCAGCACCTGTCGCAGGCGGCCGCGGTAGTCCGCCTGGTGGAGGAGGAGGCGGTGGTGGTCCTCCCATACCCGGGGGCGGCGGCGGGGGAGGTGGTGGAGGAGGCATTTCGAAGAGCAGGCCCCGGGCTTTAAAGTGTGTCTATGTGTCTAGTGTCGGTTTCGCAGGCCAGATATGAGAGCGTTGAGAGTCGGTGAAGGCTATTATGAATCGAGAGGGTCCAACAGGACGTCACCATACGTGGGTATACGGTTAGGGAAAAAGACTGACAATACTGTACGAATTCGCCAAACAAACTGAAGGACTTTGATTTGCTTTCTGACTACAGTTGTTTATGTGTACGGAAGATGTGAAGTCGTAACACGGCGCAATGCAATTCGATGGTGCCTTATTGATGTTTAGAAGGCAGAAGGGAAAGTCGGGTTAATTTATGGGTCGACGTTTGGAATTGCTGGTCGTAAGCTGCTCGAGCCTCTCGCTGTCGTCACATTGTGGCTCAGATTGCCCCTCTGTAGGCTTATCGATAAGGTCCCCCTTACCATTGAATGTCTGGTGTACGTAACGAGAAATCACCTCTCATTGTTACTAACTACTACCATTGATTGTGGGTTCTCATCTGCTATTTAGCAGGAAATAAAATGTGTTACTCATGGTACCTACAACGAAAGCTCTGAAACACCTAACTTATGAGACAGTGAGAATAGATACTAATAATAAGTGAAGCGAAAAAGCAACTCGTTCTTAGCTTGCTTAGTGGCATGTCCACTTCTTATCCTTCTAACCGTCCCTAGTTGGCGCGCATCTTTATCCTTGTAACGGATTTTAATAACTAATGCAATATCGTATCTGAGGCTCATGGAATTTCTCAATTACCGAGTTTGAATTAAACCTCAACTTGTGACACCAACACGTCGAATCTTCTCACGCTTGACCGCATAACTACTAGCCATTGGAAGAACCGATCGGGTCTTCCTGAATACCTATTCGGCATATAGTTATCCCCGACAAATCCCAACAATCATTGCAACGATGCCTCGACCAGTCGCCGTACCGCGGTCACGGCCAGTTTGCCAAATATGCGACTCGATTCTTGGCCGCCGTCTACACTCCACAAAGCCTGCATTGGGCGCTCACAATGCTGCGAGACCTCGAACACAAATAGAGCAAAGTGCTTTGAAGGCAAAGGCATCCCAGAAGCGTCCGCTAGCTTCTGCGGTATTACCGACAGGGAAAACTACATCTAGCTCTCAAAACACTCGCGATTCTTCGGGACAAAATGATAGTGCAATTAGGCCAATACCCAAGAAGGCGAGCGAAGAGTTGTCATCCGTTACAAATATGATGACGTATATAGAGAGAGGGAAATCACAAGTACTCTCAAATCGACGCATACCACCAGAGGCGGATGTGAGCGCAGCTCTCCAAGCATGCCTTGTCGTGGCTGATTACATTATGGACGACACCGTACAACCCCAAATTGCTCATATAGTGAATGAGTTCGACACGACTGCTGCGGAACTCCTCTCATTGGATAACACAAACAATGCTTCATCGTCTAAATCGCCAGAGCCCACTATTGCCAGCATAACGGCACAAGTGAAGCAGATCATCGATAAGATATCCCACACTGCTTATACCATAATCTCACACCCGCCTGTCTTCATCACACCGGACCTACTTGAAAAGTATGTTGACGTTCAATCACGATTGAGCAGACCAGAAACTCTTCCCCGGGTGTTTCAGATGTACGCATCAAAACCTATGCCTCGTGAAATTGGCGGGTCCATCAGCTACACAAAGCAGAATCCTAATAAGGTAGCGAATGCAATCGACCCCAAGGTGATTGGGAAGGCCCTTGACACCGCAATTGAAGCTAGGAATCTCGACGCCGCAGTTGGCATCATTGAGAACGGCTATGCGACCAAAGCCTTCATCCGAAACAAACTCTTACGCCAAGGCCTACTACCCACGGGGACATTCGCGGCAACGCCAATGGCGGCTTACGTGCTAGCTACGAATTTTTCCGACTTCCAGAGCGCCATGGATAGCGCAACCGCAACTAACGTAGCATTTGCCGGTATCTTAGCCTATGTGGGTTTCACGGCGTCGATCGGGATCGTAGCGCTGACGACCGCGAACGACCAGATGAAGCGTGTGACGTGGGCCCCCGGCATTCCCTTACGGATGCGGTGGATAAGAGAAGAAGAAAGGGCCGCGTTAGATAAGATCGCTTGCGCCTGGGGGTTCCGAGAGAAATGGCGCCAAGGCGAAGAAGAGGGTGCTGATTGGGATGCCCTACGGGAGTATATTGGGCACAAAGGCATGGTTTTAGATCGAACCGAACTAATGGAAGGGATGGATTCCTAGTTCTAGGACTTGGACCTACTAGGTATTAGACGATATGGATTCTGAGGTTTACTACGGACATCCTTCGGACGAGATGATGCCTATAGAAAGCCGTGCCGGCTCTACCACCCGCAAAAGCCGATCGGACTTGGGACTTCTCGTTTTCGCCAAGACTTTGTCAACTATGTTGTTCCACTCCATTGTGGTTGTTGAGACATGAGAGTCGAGGAGGCTGTGTACAAACATTGGCAGTGGACTTGAATAAGAAATCTCGATAAGCTTATCACTGTTAAGTTTGCTTCAGCATTACACTAACCATGCGTCCTTTCACATTAACCCCCCCGTCTCGGTCTTGAGTCTTGAATCTCTTGGCCTCTATGATACGGCCCATATAATACGGATCGTCATATGCGAAAAGTTGACCGACGATTGCGCGTGTAGTCACCCTTACTCCGACCCGTCGTGGCTTACACGACATATTATAGTGACGCTGCAGACATGCTTGGCCTTCATCCTATCTAGATCATGGAATCATTCCTATTCGACTATATGTTATCTTGCTTTTTCTCCTTTTCAGCTTAGATAAAGATCTATCCGATCTCCGAAGGTGACAACCACGCTGACGGGAAGTAAATTTCCGTTTACAGTGAGCAGCTCCAATCGTTCATATATTAGGGACGCAAGTTCCCTTCGTATGTTTTCGTTTCTACCTCCCATTACTCTCATACGTTAAGTATCTACCTACAGTCACGATTCATCTGAGTCAAGATGGGTGGACAATTTACGCCCTACGATCCCTTGAGATGTCCACACTATGCCCAATTTGCAGCCGAGCTAGACAGAGTCCATTTTGACTGTATTTATTGGACCTTATTCTTCCTCGTTATTGGCACATTATTCGTCTCATCATGGATATACCAATCGTATGTGACAAGCAATCTATTACTCAAGATGCTCAAGGGCCACTATTGACCCAGATGTTGTAACTAACGGGAACTATACAGGACGATGGACTACCGAGAAAAACCGGAATACTGCGAGGACGCATTCCGGAAGAAACTCAAGACCAGCCTTGTTTGGTGCACAGTACTATTCCTAGTAGCGGCTGTCTCCTTAGTAATCGAAGTATTCGCTCTCTTGGCGCTGCAATTTTGTGATGGCGAGGACCTGATGTCCCTTTACTGGGCTACCTGGACTATGTTGCAGCTTGGCTCAGAGATCGCCATCTTCGGGATTGACTTGGCGCTGTGGCATCAACTTTCCAACGTCAGATCCCCGTAAGTCTCTTCCCAGCTCTCGTTCTGTGCGACAGGTGGCTGAATAACTGCACATCTTAGAGTCTGGGCACTCGCCTTGGGTACCCCCGTGTTAGTCGTTGCAGGATTAGGGCATCTTATCCACGTCGCTCTCCGTACGTTCTACAAGAAGGCTAGAGCCCGGGGAAATGCACATAAGACGCGTAATGATGGCGCTTCTAGCGAAATAGAAGATATAGATATGTCTTCATCCTCTAGGTGAGTTGCACTTGATTTGTACAACATATCCCCTTACCCAATACACCATTCGCTAACTAATAAACTCTGTCATGGTGATAGCATGAAGACGGGACGAGAAAAAATGGATTGCTCAAACATCCTCGAAGCCGGTCATGCCGTATGCTTCGCGATGGACGTGGGAGATGACGAACGCGTAAAGCAGTGGCCGTCCTTTGTAGGAATGTCAGACGGCAAAGCTATCGTACAGCTAAGGCCACACCGGGGTCCTATCCAGAAAATTAGATCTTGATTTTGCTTATTTCTTGTCTGCTATAGCCTTAGAATATTAGAGGCGTATTAGCGCGTTCTTGGCTCAAGATGACATTCGTATACTCTTTATTAGTTAGAAATCGTGACCCGACACTGTAGTTGCTCTAGACCCGGGTCCAATAGAAAACAGCGCACACCTCACCATCTATCGAGAAGTTGTACAGACCGTAGGACTAGGAGCTTATCATAAGGAAAGTAGTACAGGATTCACGAGAAGTAGTACAAACGCGTGTCTTCTCCCACTTCAAGAGCTTCTAAAGTCTCATTAGCCGCCACGAATGTGATAGGGAGAACATTTGATCGTCGGACCTAGCACGTGGGCTTGTGGCTATGCATGTACATATTGCCTGCCAAGCAAAGATCACTGTCACTGCCTGAAGAGAGCTGAGCCAAGAGTATATGGGTGAGGTAATACAGTTGACCGAAACCTGCAGCAATCCCAGCTTGGCCCTCAGCCACGCACACGCAAGCCATCAGCAACGTGTTGAATAGATTGGGACTTAAAGTTTGAAACTGATTTCGCCACCCCGGACCAGGTGAAGAAAATTCGCCAACGCGCTAATAAACATGATTTTTTAAAATTTATCATGTTTAGGCTTACTTATACCATATTTTAATAATTATAATTAATAGATTATAACTTTATCCATTAATAATAATAGTATAATATAATTTTTCTTATATTTAAAAATAATAACCTTTTTTTTTAATTATTTATAAAAGATATTATATAATAAAAAGGTTATTTAATTTATTTTATTATAAGCTTTAATTATTTATTATTTATAAATTAACATTATTATTATTATAAAAGCTAATTTCCTTATTAATTAATAAAAATAAATTTTAAAAAGTAAAAATATATTTATATTAAAAAATTATATTTTATTATTAATATATATAAGAAAATAAAAAAGAATTATCTTATTTATATAAGCTAATAATATAAATTTAAGTAATATATATATAATATAGCTATTAAGGATAAATAATTTATATTATTTCTTTTATTATAGCTTTTTTTTTATAAAAAATATTTATTTTATTTAATAATTTATAATTATATGATTAATTAAATTAATAAAAGTTATTATATATTTTTATTCCTTAATTATTTAGTTAAATTATTAAGCTTATATTTTTTTATTAAATTAAAAGATAAACTTATTAACGATTCTTAAATCATTTTAATAATATTAAATTAAAAAAAAGTATAAAAATATATTAATAATATAAGTTATATTTTAAAATATATTATTTTTTATTATAATATAGCTTATTTTAATAAGATATTATAGATTTAAATTTTAAAAATAATAATATATAAAAAGCTAATAAATTAACTTTATTATTAACTTTATAATTAAATTAATTGTTAAAAAGAAGTAAAGGTTAATTTTATAAAAACCTAAAGGTTAATAATATAAAATCTTTTATTAAATAACCTTATAATAAATTGTTTAAAGCCTTTTAGCTTAAATAATCTTATGAAAAACTTTTTAAAAATCCTTAATTTTAAATTAGTAAAGTAGTTAATTAACTATTAATTATATGTTAAATAAAATAAAATTAAGTAATAAAAAGGAAATATAAGGAGTGATAAATTATATAATAATTTTAATTTACTTATGGATTAAATTTTAAACCTTAAAATAAAAATATATTTTATTTAATTAATTTAAATAATTTATTTAATAATAAAATAATTATTATTAAAGAAGTTTAAGTTATAAAAAATATAAGAAAAGTTAAAAATAACCTTTAATATATAAAAATATTAAAGTATTTTTAAACTATTAGGTAATAAATAATAATTAATTAAAATAATATTAGTTTATTAAGGTTAAAAATGTTTAAGTTAATTTTTTATATTATAACTTAATATATATTAAAAAGTATAAATTTATTTTATATATATTATTATACTTAGTAAATTCCTTAATTAATATTAAAACCTTAATTTAAAATTTAATATTTAATCTTTATATTTAAAAGGGGTAATTTGCTTTATTATAATATTATATATATTCTTTTTTCCTATTGTTATTATTATATTTTTAATATTATAGTTATTATTATTAATACTATTAATAAATAATAATAATAGGTTAGGTGTTAAGTTATTATTAAAACTATTTTAATGATAAATTTTTTAGCCTTAATAAAATCTTTTATTATTAATAATATCTTTATTTTTTAACTTATTTATATTATAAATTAAGTAAATTATTTCCTTTTAAATAATATTAAAGTATTAAGTATAATTTTTTATATTATAATTAAATTACAATTATTTTTTACTTTTAAAGTTAATTATTAACTTATTATTTTAAGCCTTAGCTAAAAAAAAAATAAGGAGTTAAAATGAAAAATAAATAGTTATTATAATAATAATTGGTGTATTTTTAAAACTTTTTAATTAGTAAATAATAACTTTAATAAGATTAACTTATGCTTTAAAAATTTATAATATTAAGTTATAAAAAAAAAATTAAATAAAGCATATAAAAAGGAATTTATGGATAATATTATAAAATTTTTAATATTTATAATTATAATATAAACTTTTTTATTTAAAGAAATATTAAAACTATATATAAAATATATAAGTTATTATTTTATATTCTTTTCCTTTTAGTTTTAAAATTAAAATAAGTTTTTTATAATTAAATATTTTATAAATATTAAGGCAAAGAAATATTATATTGTTTAGTTTATTAATTTTAAATATTATTAATAAATTAAAAAAATATTAACTTATTTTATTATTAATAAATTAAAAATTAGTAGTTTTAAGGATAATATATATTTGATTAAAGCTATAAAAAAACTATAAGATTTAATAGCTTTTATTATAGTTATAAGTAGCTTTTATGCTTGTTTTAAATAAGGTATAAAGTTTTAAATATAAGATAAGATAAATGTAAAAAAAATGTTAAAGGAAAGGTAATTTTTTATATAAAAATATTTAATAATTAAAGATAGAAATAATAAAATAAGGCTTTATATAATAGTTAATTATAACTATATTAATTTAATAAGTATTAAATTTGCCTAAAAAATTTATATTAACATAAAAATAATAGGTTTTTTTATGAAAAATATCATTGAATAATTGTAAAATAAATATTATAATTAATAGGTTTAAAAATAAGGTAAGGTAAATCTTAAGTTTAATATTTAAATAACTTAAAATATTCATTTTTTTATTTTAAGTTATATTGTCAGGGGATAAAAGGACAATAGGACCATAAGGGGTAGTGGCGGAGCCCCTGCGGGGCTCCTGCGAGGCCTACGAGTATATAAAGGAGGCTTTTCCTCCTTTATTAAAGGAGGGATAAGCGTTAATAGATCACCCTATTACCTCGCAGGTTCCCTCTAGCACTCACTCTACGTACGACTATCATCACGGGACCTATATTTCTGACAGTTTAACGCTTCGTACCCATCTGCGTAGACC
>KZ112782.1:0-20063 GCA_002120305.1 Hypoxylon sp. CO27-5 | reverse complement strand
TTTTTTAAATATTTTTTCTAATTTATTTTTATTCTTTTAATTTTATTCTTTTTATTATTTATTTATTTATTTAATTATTCATTTATTTAATTATTTATTTATTTAATTATTTATTTAATTATTTATTTATTTGTTTATGTTTTATTTATTTAATAATTTTTTAAATTTTTACTTTATATAAAATTTAAACTTAAGCTTTAATTTTTAATTTTATAATTATTATTATTATATTATTACAATTATATAATAAAATTTGTTTATAATTATAATTATATATTTTTTAATTTTAAAATTTTATTTTTAATTTTTAATAATTTTTTAATAAAAAGGGTTAGTTACGTGTATTTTATATTATTTAAATAAAAATTTAAAGCTTTATTTATATATATTTTTTTAAAATTTTTAAATAAAAAATTAGTAAAAATATTAGATTTTATATATATAAAAGCTTTTAAACTTTAATAGCTTAAAGCTTTAATAGCTTTAATAGCTTTAAAAGCTTAAAGTTTTAATAACTTTAATGGCTTTAATAGCTTAAAGTTATAAAGCTTTTAAAAAAGCTTTTAAAACTTTTAAATTAACCTTATTATTTTAAACTCGATTATTTTAGCTTATAAAATAGCTACGATCGTGTATTTAATATTAAAATGTATGGAATTAAATGTGCTATTTAATGGTATTTTTTTCACTTTTATTACTTTAAAATTAATAAAGGATTGATTTTATAAAGATTAAAGGTCTTTTTTATTTTCCCTTATTAATTACTTATTAGTTTTTTATTAATTACCTTATTAATTACTTTTTAATTTCCTATAGTAATTTTTAAATCGAGTTTTAGCGTAAAAAACCTTTGGTTAAAATTAATAAATATTATATATATATAAATAACTTATATTTTTAAAAGATTTTATTTATATATTTAAAGTTATTAATTAAATTATAATAAGTTTAAATTTTTAAAAACGATTAATTATTTAACTTAAAACCGTTAATTTATTAAAACTATTAAAATATATATTATATAAATGTATAATACGTATAATATTTTATATATAATATAAAAAATATTTTTTTAATTTTTTTAAAATAAATAAAAAAAATAAAGTTTTAAAGTTTTAATATTAAATAATTAATTATATTTTTATTATTAAAAATAATAAAAATTTATAATTAAATTTATTTATTTAATAAAATATTATTAAAATTATAATTATATAATTTATTATTTAATATTAAAGTTTAAAAGTTTTATAACTTTATATTTAAAATTATTTTATTTTAATTAAAGGTTTTTTACGTTAAAACTTAATTTAAAAATTACTATAAAAAATAATAAAGTAAATAATAAAGTAATTAATAAATAATTAATAAAAAACTAATAAATAATTAATAAAGGAAAATAAAAAAAACCTTTAATTTTTATAAATTTAATCTTTTATTAATTTTAAGCTTATAAAAATGAAAAAAATACCATTAAATAACGCATTTAATTTCGTACATTTTAATTTTAAATGTATAATCGTAGTTATTTTTTAACTCGAAATAATTAAGTTTAAAATAATAAGGTTAATTTAAAAGTTTTAAAAGCTTTTTTATAAGCTTTAAAGCTTTAAACTATTAAAGCTATTAAAGCTTTTAAAGTTATTAAAGCTATTAAAGCTATTAAAACTATTAAAGCTTTAAATTATTAAAGCTATTAAAGCTATTAAAACTATTAAAGCTTTAAGTTATTAAAACTTAATAACTTTTATATATATAAAATTTAATATTTTCACTAATTTTTTATTTAAAAAATTAAAAAAATTATAAGCAAATAAAAATTTAAATTTTTATTCGAATAATATAAAATACACGTAACTAACCTTTTTTATTAAAAAGTTATTAAAAATTAAAGAAAAAGTTTTAAAATTAAAAGGTATATAATTATAATTATATATAAATTTTATTACGTAATTATAATAACGTAATAGTAATAATTGTAAAATTAAAAGTTTAAACTTAAGTTTAAATTTTATATAAAGTAAAAATTTAAAAAAATAAATAAATAAATAAATAAATAAATAAATAAATAAATAAATAAAGTTAAAAGAAAATAATAAAATATAAAAAAAATATAAAAAAAGTATTAAAATAAAATAAAAATTTAAAAGTTATAAATTTAGCCTTTAATTAAAATAATACCTTTTTTTCTTACTTTATTTTTAATTTAAAACTTAACTTAAAACCTTTAAAAACTAGCCTTTTATAAGGAAAAATTTTTAAACCTTTTTTTTTATTTTTTAAAAATCTTTTAAACCTAAGCCTTAACGAGAAATAAAGCCGTGATTTTTTAAAAATAAAAAAAAGGTTTAAAAATTTTATTTTAATAAATATATATTATAAAGTAATTAATTATAATAATATTTATTAAAAAAGTTATATAATATTTAACTTTTATTAAATAATTAATAAATTTTATTTATTTAATAAATATAATATATATTAAATTATTTATTAATAATTATAAATTAATATTAAATAAATTATATAATATTAAAAAATTTATTATATTATAAATTTATTATTTTTATTATTAAAATATTATTTAAATATAAAATTTAAAAGTTTTATTTTAATAAATTTAAATTATTTTTTAATTTTTTTATATTTTTAATAAATAATATTAAATAAATAATATAATATTTTTTATATTAAATTATAAATAAAATTTAAACGTAAAGTTTTAACTTTATAATTAAATAATTTTATAAATATTAATTATAATATTATATAATATTATAAAAAAAGCTTTTAAAAGTTAATTAAATAATAAATATATAAAATAATTTATTTTATCGTTTTTTAAATTAAATTAAATTTAATAAAGCTTAATTTTTTAATAAATTTATTTATATACTTTTTAATTATTTCGAATAATTTATTGATTAATTAAAAGTTTAAAAGTAATAAAAATTAGTTTATATATTTTATATTATTTTAAATATATATATACTTTTAAAATATTTAAAATTAAATTAATTTTAATACTTTTAATAAATAATATATTATAATTATTATATTAAAAGCTTTTATAATATAATAATTAAAAATAAAATAAAATAAATATAAAAATATATATATATATATATAAATAGTTTAATATTTAAAAATAACTTTTAAAAAAAATAAAAAAAGTATAACTTAAAACTTTTATTATATTTATTTATAAAAGGCTTAAAATTAAATATAAAAATTAATAAAAAATTATTTAATATATTTAATTAAATATAATATTTTATTATTTTAATATATTATTATATAAAATTAAATTATTATTATAATTTTTATAACGTTTTTTATAATAATAATAATAAAACTTAAATTATTTTATTTTAATTAAAAGTTATTATTAATATTATAATATATAATTAATTAATTAAACGTATATAAACCTTATATATTTTATATATATAATATTTAAAAGTGTTTTTATTTTAATTAAATCTTTTTTTAACTTAAATATAACTTTTTTATTATATTTAATTTAACTATTATATAATATATTAACTTTTATTAAATAATTAATAAACTTTATTTATTTAATAATTATTTATATAAAAAATTATTAAATTATTTAAATAATATTTAATATAATATATATTAAATATAAAAAAATATTAATATAAGTATTTAACGATTTAATAAATTTATATATATAATATTAATAATAATAAATATTTTAAAAATTTAAAGATTTTTTAAGTTATAATAGTTTTTTTATATAATAAAAAAACATATATAATTTTTTAAAGTAATTAATAATTAATAAAGTTAATTAAAATTAAAGCTTTAAAGTTATTAATGTTTATTTTAAATTAATATAATAAGTAATTTAAAACTTTTATTTAAAATTATAAAAATTAAAACTTATTTAAATATTTTATTAAAAGGCTTAATTTTTTTACTTTAAAATAAAATTTTAATAAATATTATTATTTATATTTAATTAATTTTAATAACATTTATTTATAAGCTTTAAATAAATATAAAAAGCTTAAATATATTATATAAAAATAAAAAATAAATAACTTTAAAATCTTTTAAATAAAAAGTTAATTAAAGTAATTAAAACTTAATATTAAATGTTTAAATAAAAATAATTTAAAGTTAAATTAAAAGTAAAATATAAGAAATAAAAATAATTTAATAATATAACTATTTAAAAGTTAATTAATTAAAAATTTAATTAATTATTTTTTTTAAAAAAACTTAAATATTATTAAAATATATTAACTTAATATTTATAATACTTTTAAGTATTTTTAATTATAAATAATTTAATTATTTAATAATAATTAAATAATAATTAATAAATAACTTATTTATTTTTAAACGTAAACTTTAAATAATAATTTTATTAAAAAGCTTTATTATTAATAAATTTATTATTATAACGTTATTTTAACTTTTTTATATATATAAATATTTAAATTAAATATATAAACTTTAAAAAATAAACTATTAATTATTATAATTATTTTTTAATAAACTTTTTTAATAAGTTTTAAAAATATTTTTTAATTTAAAAAATATATTATAAAAAAAGCTTTTAAAAAAACTAATTAAATAATAAATATATATTATTTTAATTTAAATAAAATTATAAAAGTTATATTATTAATTACTTATATAAAATTTATATTTAAATAATATTATAATTTTTTAATTAAATAAATTATTTTATTTATATTATTAATAAATATAATATATTTATTATTTAATTAACTTTTTAAAAAGTTTTTTTATAATATAATTTAATATTATATAATTATATTTTAATAAAAAAATAAATTATTAATTATATATTAATTTATATATATTAAATAAATAAATTTTATTAATTATTTAATAAAAGTTAATATATTATATAATAATTAAAATAAATATAATAAAAAAGTTATATTTGTTAAAATATAATTACGTAACATTAAGTCACGTGGCACGCTTTATACTTTAAGTAAAAATAAAGTTAAAATAATATATTTTATGAAGTTATTTTTACATTTAAACTTAAACATTATTTAATTAATTTAATATTAATTTTATTTATAATTAATTATATAATTATTTATATTTTATCGCACACGTAATAAACCTTATTTATTTAATAATATTTAAATTAAAAAAATTTAATTAAAATAAAAATATTTTTAAATATTATATATATAAAATATATAAAGTTTATATATATTTAATTAATTAATTATATATTATAATATTAATAATATATAATAAAAAATATTATAAAAAGTTTTTATTAAAATATTTTTATATTTATATAATAATAAATAATAAATAAAATTATATATATAATTATAATTTTTATATAATAATAATAATATTTATAATATTTAAATTTTTAAATTTTATATAATTAATTATATAATATTATTTTATTTTTATTTTTATTTTTTATAATTTTTTAAAAAATTTTTAAAAAATATTTTTTATATTATATATATTTTATTATATATATTATATATTTATATAATATATATTTTAATAATTTTAATAAATTAATAATTTTTATTAAATAATTTATTATATTAAAAATTAATTTTATATTTTTTTTATAAAGTTAATATAATTTTATATAAAAAAAATTAAATTAATTTATATATTTATTTTATATATAATATTTTTTAAAAAGTTTAAATATAAATATTTAAGTTAAAAAAATATAATATATTTATTAAATAAACTTAACCTTTTATTAAAGTTATTAAAAAAAAAATTAACTCGTTTATTATATTTAATAACTTTCGAAATAAAACCCATAACCTAAGCGGTGTATAACAAAGCACTGTGCAAATCATTAAAATGTATACGTTATACATGGGCTCGACAGTGCAGGGCGGTTTGCTCACTGTGTTCTACATCCCGACTCTAACCCGCGTCAAGTCTTCTGCAGCGAATATCTGCCGGCAGTTTACCTTCACGTTTATGTGGTGATGTACCTACGAAAATAAGTACCTGACGCTTAAGATAAAGGTACTTCCAAATGATCAATCTGCCGAGGCTTAGCAATTCGAGGGTCTCCAGCAAATGTTGCAGGATTTATTTAGTCACAGTTTAAGGTATTCTGCAATCTCGGTCTTATATTGCTACGTTCCTACCTCGGTGAGATGGTGTTCTTCGGTTCGAAGCTCACCGGGTGGAGACAGAGCACCTCTCTTTTTGCCTTCCTCGCATATACTTACCTATAGTGGCTGGGTATATAGAGGTATCAGTCAGCTTCAGGTATACACTACGGACATACGATTGGTATTTTGATCCGTACCTACAGTACATATATATGTATGTAGAACGAACTCGGTTACACCCCTCCTTCTCAACGGTAGTTCTGGAACATGTCGAGAATCCTTACTTTAGGTCCTGTTGGGAAATTGTTAAGCACTCCATATCGGTAGAGGTATTATGAGTTTGGAGATGACGTAGAATGGGTACATTTGTCTCTCGGCAATCTGATAGATCACAAATACTCTAATGCCAAGTCTTCGCTGATACGAACCATGATACATTTTCTGGATGACCTGGAGGCTAACACCTACCGGAAGAAATTATACAAATGTGCATTTTCAAGGTCAGTTACAGCTTAAAAGGAACCCGCTTCCCACGTGTTACGGTAACACCGGGAGAAGACGAAGTTTACAAGCTTGACTTTACTTGGGCTAGAATAGGAAGCCAGGTGGAGTTACTAACGCCCTGTCAGACAAGGGTGATGGTATTCTCCTTGACTCGGGATGATCTAACCACAGAAAGACACAAGACTCTGAAGCACCTTACCTGCATGGATGACATCGCATCGGAGTCAAACAGCAATCTAGACATGATGCCCGACTGTCACAGTTCATCCAAGTGCCTAATAAGGTAGGTTGCATCTAAGGACTTCGACGTCTCGTGGCATTCAATGTCAAATAAAAAACAAGCCTGGGAAAGTTACGGGATAAGAATGCTCCCTGGTGCCCCCCCCCCAATGATGATGTGCGACATCTGTTCTGGACCAAAGACCAAAATAGTCCACATAATAAGAAGCAGTTTAAAAAGCACATGGAACACACAGGACGACGCGATGTGAAATAATCGACTGGGCGCGATACATGCATCTCAACCTCAAGTACCGTTCATCTTGGTAGCCCCGCTATAGCTCAGAAAACCCCCCGTGCGTTTCTTTGATGACAACATAATCTCAGAAGTTTTGGTCGAAATCTGCGAGGTTGCGTGACCTCCTTGTAATGCAAGTAGAGTCACATTCATTCATCTGACATTTAGACATCTCGGAAGAGTGGTAAGGGAAGGGATGTGACTTTTGGTCTTGATACCACGGATACCGCAAGCCACCAAGGAGTAGCATCGAATAGCGGTCACTGTGACGGCGTACGGTGGCCGAGATCGGGACCGTTTCTGTCGGATAGGGGCAGGTGTCACTGCAGAGATGGCGTGACTAGTGCGATTAAGCTGATATTGAAAAGCCATGCATATACCCCGGTTGTATGTAGAAGGGGTGGCCTTTTCCCCCTTACAACTCAGAAAGGGCAAAAAAAAAAAAAAAAACTCTGCCTGTTTCCAAGATACAATAAATGTATGCTTATTTCCAAGGTAAGTCGCCATGCCTAGCGACTACGGTAGTTTAAAGCCGATCCTGATTACCTACCTACCTTACATGGCCCCCATCCGTGTCTTGTATTTCTGTACCGAAGTATGTAGGTATGGCGCGCTCATTTTCCCCTGACGAGATGGGTCGGTTGGCTCGTCTCAATCGCGCGTAAACGTCAAATCTATTAGCGAGCTAGATTCTATCTTGGATCTCGTTAGAAAATATAGTGCTGGCATAATACTTCCGTAGAGGGGCGATAAATATCTCGTTTGGGCTGCCGGGACAACACGTACTCCCCTTATTAACATGGTCGTAAAACAGACTCAATTCGGTTATCTTACCCAGATTACTATTAACGTAAGACGGCACCTCTAATATGCATGGCAGCAGCAGCTTTGATGAAAGATAATAAGTTAAGACACCGCCCAGAGGGCTGTTGTTTCCGAGGGTGTGGGTAGGTGACGTTTCGAAAGGGAACGTATCCGCGTCTCATCGGAACTTGATCGAGCTTCGTATCTGAAGAGACCCTGCTCGTGTAACGATATGATTCGCAGTACTTACTCACCGGGTGCCGTCTGCTTATTTCACCCCATCTTGTTGGCATAGAAAAGAGATCTCGTATGCATCGGTACCCATCAACTTCTTTAGATTCGACTTAGCAAGAAAAAGAAAGAGGGGGTTAGGGGAGGTTGCGTTTTAGAACCAATATATTCTTGAAGATAGGTATGAGTTCAATATACATGAATGGCGATAATGTTAGACTATAATTATAGCATTGGTTCCGGTTAACAGCTTTACGAGTGACCCGGGGGTGTCGGAGCGATGCCGTAAGCTAGCAGAGACACTTTCCGGCAGGCTGGCCGGCATAATCCGCAAGAACTCTTGGCAACAGCGGCTGTTTTCACTTTTAACGATGTCTGTGATGTGGTCTTCGCGATATAGATACCTACCTACCTAGGTACCTAGGTATGTTTCCGGTATCTAATAGAAATTATACGCTCAAGTAAAGCAAACTAGGTTAGCCCCTACTTCCGCCTAGGCGAAGCGCGTGACATCTCTTCTATATCATTTTTATGAGTAATACCGCCTTAACACCTTGATATCAATAGCCGAACGCTAATAGTCTGATACAATAGTAAATCATGTGTTGCAATGCCTTGTCCACTTCATCAGGTTAGACTGATGTTATTTCCGGGGCCCATCGCCAACCCGACGCCAATATAATAGTCCTATCCATAACACCTAACTCCAAGCCTACTAGCCATGCTCTCGCTACCGGAATACATCCCTCGACGAGGCGGGCCATGGAAGGTTTGAACTGCATACTGGCCGAAGATCCCATGCCGTTGAAACAGTCCCAAGTATCCCAATCCTATTTTCCTAAACCTTCCTTCAATTATCCGTTTAATCTTCGTGTTCGTCAAGAACCGACAATGCTCTGTTAAGTTTAGATGTAAGGCGTGGGCCTCTTGCTTCGTCTAATCATATGTTCCCAAGGTGGCGGAGATCGAGGCCGACAGTCGGCTATAAACTACCTGTTAGTAAGATGTGAAAACCAAAGAAGCTCGGGTAGATATTTAAGGTTGTCTTCATGGTACACGCAGAGAAAAACTGGAAAGGATGGGTGGTGAGTTGCATCGCTTGTCTATAGTCGCGTCGGGATTGATGCTGCAGCCCAGAGAACGTAACCTCATGGCATGGAGGGGTAGGGGATTTTGAGAGGCTACCAGAGAGAATCCTTGCAAAATCTACATTGTGCGGAGTGAGGGAGGCTTACAGCATAATTCATCATGTCTGGGCAAGATATACCAGTTAGTACGACCGGTCAAGTAATGTTGTAAGACGAAACAGAAATACGTGTTTTTCTGCAAGGCTATAATATAATTTACCTTATTTCTAGATGCGTCACATTCGGTGCGCAGACCTTGTTTGTCCTTTCGTACACTGAACACCATTTTTGTACTACAAAACGAAAATGCTGGCAGCAATATTCCACCTAGGAAAAGCTGGGTTAGATGAATCTGGGTATGTAAATACGGCAATCTGAAACATACCTGGGTATAATCACACATCGTAGAAAGGCTGGTGTAGCTGTTTCGAGGGTTTCGAGGGTTTCGAGTAACGTGTAAGTGGATCGTTGTGACACAACTGTCGAGAAGTAGACGATTTCTGAGCTATGGTTGCGCTCTCCAAACTTTGCCGGCGTTAGACCTAAAGGTCCGGTATGTTAGGTATGTTAGGTATGTAGAGGGGACTGACAGATGGTGATCTAAGCGGTCGATGTATCAAGTAATCAACAATATGTCTTGTGCATACATGTAGCTCGAAGCAAAGAGATATGTAATAGTGGGCGAGGTCAAAAAGGTGGGCGGAAATATGTATGTATTTAAGCTTGCCGTATCGTCGATCGTGGTTTTCAACTGGCAACCGGAAAGAAGTACAACGCCAGGAACCCTTGCCTAGGTGTGCCTGGATTCATACAGACCACGCTACCTATTTCTTAAAAATGCCAAGACAGCATTGCACGCACCTATGACTGATGACATTTGGATGGGCTCGTTGACTATCGTCGTTGTACCTTGATCCTTGCCAACCAGGAGTTAGCCGGTACTGTACAGAATGTAGGTATGTACCTATATAGGTAGTGTATTGTGCATGGGAGGCGGGAATCTCTCTACATAACTACCTAAATGTAGGTACCTACGTACATGTATGTATAACATGGACTTCAACCTGGCCTAAACTACATGCCTTCAAATGGCACAGTAAATACGGTAGTCTATAGAGCTGAAAGAGCTAGTAAGGACCTCTTTTGTACTGTACTCCGTCCGAAGACCCATCCCTCTCATGGAACCAACAATTGACACCCAGTTGTCTCTGGACTGACAAGGCGGATCACCTTTAGCGTTGGGTCACGGTGCTCTAGGTTGACCCAATGCGCAGGGACAGCTACCTACGGTAGCGTAGTGTAAGTAGAGTAGGTAACGGACTATTCTCCGAGCTGTCAAGCACCCTGTGCGTATTATGTACGTCAGCTGGTATGTTAGACCGCATGACAGGGAGCAATAGTGAGATTAATAAGTAGCGCACACATAAGCAAGCATCTAGCTCTGGTGATTTGGCACAATCGGGTTAGGTAAATCTCGATCTTATTGAGTGTCTAACAATTCAATTTGCAAGGGGTAAGGGATACCGTTGTATGGGAGCACCCGATACTTGAAGCACAGCAATGTAAAGTAAAGCAAAGTACAGTACAGTACAGTACAGTACGACGTAAAGATCTTTACCAGGAATTCGGGTCGGAAATCCACTAAGCATATGGCGTAAAAAGAAAACGTCCGTAGAGAGAAGGACTCGTCGTTCTCGTCTGGTACTACAAGGTCTAGGCGCAGGTGAAGAATCTTGGAAGTACACGACTTGATAGGTTAGCGACTTATAGGCGCTGCCGAACCGCCGCGCTAATAGAAAAAAGGGAGAGAAAAAAAACATAGGTACGGTACAGCGACATATTTAGTACCAGAAACCGAATTGTTTCAAGCCCAAGACCCATTAAATAATACATTAATACCCAGGTAGGTACCATAGTGACGGGTTAAAGAGGCAGAAGAAAAAAAAGAAGAAAAGAAAAAAGCTGAAGAGACCGCTGTTTGTGTTCCTGCTGGCGAAATTGGAAATGACAAGATCCCGTTATTTACTAGGGACACACTCTCTCATTGTCGGAAGTATGCCGTCGAGGACGAATTCTCAATGGGGGTTGATAGGGAATAGCCGAAATTTTCATACAGTAGACTACCTTGATGGGCTACATACCGTAGTACACGTACCACGATGCCGTAATGCATCCATACAGTACATGGTACATAATTTTATCGATGAATAGAACTCGAAACACACCATAGGCTCAAGAGCTAGCACGTGGGTCATTCACAGCCATCAAGAATCGTGGTAGCCTCGAGTCTGATCTCCATGAATAGCACGAATAATGGCCGAAATTGAAGCCAGCGAAGCCTTCCAGAACAGAACGGTTTCAGCAAAGAGCTGCATTACAAGGATTCGCGGCAGTTTCAGCCACTTACTTATTTCGTAAAATGCAGCCGACCCCGACCCTCACCAAACTCTAGATAAACTCCATCATTTTACATACCGTAATTACTTATATTTTCTTAGGCGGTAATTGGCTGCACCTGGCACTATGAAGCTTGCTAAGTTTGACACGGTTCTCGTTACCCATACCCAGCGCCATGTTCCTTCGCATAAGGAGGAAAAAAAAACGTATGCTTAATGCAGCCGTCCACGCACTAAACCGTCTCACACGTTTTAAGACACGGGAATTTTACGACGACGGGTTAGCCACGTGTCTTGGCTGTCCCTCTTGGCTGTCCCCCTTGCCTAGTTCGAAAAGAGATGCTTTTACTTTATATCTATTTTTTATTTTCGTTTTTATTTTTTATTAGATAGCACTAGTAGTATGGAAAACAACAGGAATAGAAGACGGAAGAGAGAAGACCCATGACTTGCGATGGTGCACAGATTTGTGTGGTATTATAATATAAGCTGGAGTACCATGATCATCACTCGCACTCGCTTACGGGACTGCCTACGATGTTGAAATGTGAATTAGTATTTCAGAGTAAAGTGTAGTTACCTACGCTCAGACCCTGAACACAGGATGATACCGTTGTAAGATGATGCGCTAACATGACATGGCGCTAAATATCGCCATAAGTGATCATCAGCAATATCTGTGATGTTAGGCCGCGAAAGACTCTCCTCATAATGCTGGAGTTGTCTCTCTGTGTAGTGGATGCTCGAAGGAGTCGGGAGCTTAGCCAAGCAACTAAGGTACATAGTAGTCTAGAACGCGATTCTAGCCCGAAAATAAGAAACCCAGTGCAGCGTCTCGGGTCGCCTAAAGTTGTGTAAATCTACCGGTAAATCCATGCTGTTGGAACGCAAATCCTACCTGAAATATCCTGCTCCACTGATAGACCATGGTCCGAAATGAGAGGGCTCATCATTTCAAGCTCCTCAGCCCATCGCAGAAGCTACATACTTATACGATACCTACATGTAGCCAGAATTTGTTACTTGCAGGTGCGCATGTACGGTACTTTATGATGGCTCTGAAGCCAACACCGGCTCACACTTGCGAATTGGAGATAGGAGCGGAGTGTTGCGGTGCGGTGCGAACCGTTCCATTTAATACTTGTATACGTACACCATATAGGATCAGGAATTTGGCTTCTCTTCGCTCCGCCAAAGCTAGCATGGTACTTAGGCGGGTATATAGGTAGCTTCGAACCATACATATGCACGTAAAGATCACAGAGAGGAGGAATAGAATACGAAAGAGGATCCATCCTCCAGGACATACAGCAGAACCGCAAAAGCACGCGAAAGGATTGGCATCTAACATTGGACCTAGTGTATGTGAACTAACCTTCGAAGTACGGGGTGAGGTTACATCAAAGCTCCTTTGATCCGACCCATGGCTCCCCAGTTTCGGGGACCACGAACAAATCACTAGGTACAGCTTGACGGGACTCCACAAATGCTGCCCCATACTTACATACATGAGAACCTTTGTGGAAGCTAAACTACCAGGCAAATTGAAGCTATCACTGATTCATTGAACTCTTCGTCTCGTGTGAGGGAACCGGGTTACCCGGACGAAATCTGGATGACTTAAATGGCCCCCAGACCCGTACACTATTAAGTCGGGCTTTGATTTATTCCCTAAACTCAATAATTACCGAGGTAGGTTAACCCCTTACAATTCCTTTGAGATATACTATAATGCTGGCGACCTGTTGTACTGTATGTGTTGTGATCGAAGGTCCACAATAGGTTGCTAGTACGGTATTGCTTTGGACGTCTGGAGGCTCCATTGACGCATATTTTAGGTGTACAGTACAGGAATATATCCCATCTTCTTACAGTGGCGCCACTTTACATTCAATATGATATGTGATGGTTCTATCTACCCTAGGTAAGAAAGGGGATCATCACATATTCGGAAGCACTCGAACACGAGGGCATCCCTTCTACGGTAGGCAGTACTCTATAGGGAAAGTTTATTAGTGCATGTATAATCCCTTATTTTGTGGGATGGGTAGAGAAATAGAGTCGTTGAAGAATAAGCCTCTTCAACGGTTTCCTACCAAGGCGGATAGCTCAATGTCCTGTGCGTTCATGCTATTAAACGCCTTTTTAGGGGTAATTTACCTAACCTGGATTATGCGTGGACCAAGACATTGAAGGAAGCAATAAGGTACGATACTAGTAGGAAGTATTATAGTAATACATGTCGTAGCACATAGAAGAATACAAGGATATTCAATCCTTTTTCGTTCTCCTTTAGAAGTCTTGGACCACCATATTTTTGTTGGTCGCTAGAGCGTCCAAGCGCCAGAAGACCCTCTTTAGGTACCTAAATATTAAAAAAAAAAAAAAAAAAAAGCTTACTGTCAATTAGAAGTGATCAACGTGAGGCGCCACGATCTGTCGCACTACAACATTTCATCCCTGTTCGTCTCTGTTTCGTCTGTTTCAGGGTTTTATTGAAATCGGACTTGACAATAACCGAATTTGACCTTGTCATCATCAGCGAAAAATGACTGCCTCAAGAGAGTCGGGCACTCTCGGGACGTACCAGAGGTACAAACTAGGCCAGGCTCAATTTCAAAAATGGCTGAAGCAAACCTCGGACAGGCTTCGAACAGGTCCCGCGGGTCTTGAGAAGCCGGTCCCCCAGAAGAGCTCGAGTTCAACAGTAAAAGGGTCTCAGTTCAGGCAGGACTCCCAAGCAGCATCGACGGTCCATTGGTCGCAACTGGAGTCGATGGCTAGTATCATCGTAGACAATTTGGACCCGGAACAGATACCTCGATCGGCCATTAACATTCTTCGTGACGTCGTACAGCTAAGGAAGAAGAGTGCACGATTCTTCAGCTCAGCGGCTGCCAAATCGGACAATGACACTCTCAAGGAGAAGAATTCCACGCATGAACATATCATAAAAGTTCTTGAGAAGATCCTGCATCAATTTGAAGCTGCCTTGTCCAAGATCCGCCCCTCTGCATCTTCCACGTCGACCTCTGAGGACGGTCAGCTAGGAGGTATGAACGACATAAATAACATGTTCGAGTACCTAAAACTCGAAGAATCGCATGATGGAGAGAATGGTGAACCAGACGAAGTCTTCGATATAGAAGCTGCGGCTCTGAAGCGCTCTAAGAAACCCCAGAAGAAGGGTGGTAAGAAACAAAAGCAGAAGAAACCGCCAAAGGGCCAACATGTCCAAAAGCGGACGACAAAATCTCAGGGTGCATCCTGGGTTGACACTTTTCGATGGATGGATAATGAAGACGATGAGGATGGGGAAGACGACCTCGATTATTACATGATTATCTATTGCTTCTTCCAAGATTTCAACTCCATACGGACCTATGTCGGCGATCGGTGGACTGAATACCTCTACCACAAATCGGTATCACTTAGCACTCTTGCGGTGCTAACAAATGCCGCCTGCGAAATATTCCACGAGATGGAATATGAATTAGAGAAGACACTAGAAGATATGCCGCGACTTGCCGAGTACGACTTCATGTTGGAGATGCTATTTTTCAATTACGGTCTTGAGCATGTGGACTACTCAGGTGAAGACCAATTGACTGACATGGAAAGAAAATACAAGATCTTGGAGGAAGCAGATTGGCTCGGGTTTCCCGCGTACTCGCAAGTCCTCCAACTTTTGGATGCCATACCGCCGAGAAAGGTACCCCTATTCCCAGCCTCGGCCACGAAGCACCCTAGTTATGGAGTACACGACTTTGATGGCTTTCAACAATTTACGCGAGACGTAATATCCGAGCTTGCCATCGAATGTTGTCACACTAAAGCCATGAAGACGAATGGGGAGTTAGCCATGATTGCTATTGCCCAGGATGAACTGACGCTGGACTTCGAGGACATACTCCGAACGCGGGACTACTCTTCTGCAATTATTTTGGATTTGTCTTTATATACTGACGTTCGATATATCATCGAGGATCAAGTCATTGACGCCTTTGATCTACTACGGGCCACCGGGGCCTCGATGAAGGCCACATTAGAGGAGCAGTTGCCTAACATTAGAGGCCCTTGGGACCTCAAAAAGGAATGTAGGGAAAGGCTGGTGGAGATCGAAACGTACATCCTGAAGGATTCCCTCGAGGGTGATAAAGCGAGGAGATTCGAAGAAAAGGGAATCAAGGAACCCTTCGAACGAAACATTCTTCTAAAAAGCGACCCTGTCTGGTCAGGATTGCTTGACTTCCGTTGCCGACTTATTCTAAACAATCTCGGCTACCGCTTTATTACCGAATCACCCGTTGTATTTGGGGCAGCTTTCATTTACGTGGCATCACGCCTTGACGCCGTCTCTGGTTTGCACTGGCTTCAAATGGACCGTTTTCTCCGAATTCATGGCGAGGACAAGATACTTCAGGGCAGCATACACCCGGATTTGACACCAGTGGACCTCATAAAGAGGTTCGTGAACTCGGACCTGTTTGGGGCCGATGCCCCCATCAAAGATTATTTAACCCCTTCCAGATCATTGGAAGCTCTCTATAAAAGATACGCAAAGGAACAAGGGTATTCCCGCCAACCGCTGGCTTACCTTAGGGAGATCATCCGAGAGAGCCTCGAGCACCAAGTAAGCATCCTCTCCTCTGATGCCGATGGCAAGAAGAACTTGCTTGATACGGGGAACACGTTTATGAAGCGTACATCCTTCAATCCCGCCGTAGTCCAGAACGCTCGGAGAGAAGCTTGTCAACCAGCGAGTGTCTCACCGGTACGGCTTCTAGAGATTCTCGATAAGGCCACAACATCGCTTCTCGAGGATCAGCTCTCTATAGATTATTTTAAGCTGCATAAAGAGAGTGTACAACTCTTGCGGGAATTGCTCATTGAATTCTCCTCAGAAGTTGAGAAAGATGCACCATCTTTGTTCGATAAGGACATTCGAATTGGCAAGCTCTGTCTCCTTCTGCCAGTCATCTATCGATCTATGATAGACGGAAGTGTTACTGAAATCACTAGGAGATTAGGTAAAGTTGTGACAGGAGTTTGTTTGAGATTATAGTGAGGGGGAGGGGGGATCTCCCGAGCAAATGCATTCGTCCCACCCCTTATTTTCCCTCTCTCCCTTGGAGGTTATCGTACAGTTGGATATCTCTGTTTAATGGAGATGATTACCGCTGAAGTCCATGCCGTTGCCAATTTTATTACTGAGAACCTCAATGATTTTTCATCCCACGAAATTCCACGGTGTGACGTAATATCTGCCTCCACTTCGTACCTAGCATACATGTATATGTCCTATTTCATTCGCTCTTATGTACCTAAGGTACTAGTTCCATTCTCAACTCCAGTCTAACTTCGTATGTGGTGCTCGGTCTCTTGACTTCAATCTGAGGTCATTGTTGCTTCAGCACCGGAATTTCCAGAGTCCGGAAATTGAGTCCAATTTCAGGGTTGCGTTTGCATTCTAACGACACCAGCAAGTCTCGGGCCTGCTGAAGCCATTCAGAATATGCCGCTTTCTATATTGCTATCTCAATATTCCCTAGCGGCAGCAATACTGACTTCCAGTATTGGAACTTATGCTGCGCTCTCGCCTCCTAATCCCAACCCCAACTCGAAACTCATACCCCCGACGGGTGACACCATGCGTTGGCTCAAGTTGACCACTAAGCGCACGACGAAAATCGCATTCACTCCGCTAGGTTTCCTAGTGCTGCATACCATCTGCCTAACATGTTTCTACCCGAATATTCCACCGTTCGTCCTCCGCCACGGTGCAGTGAACGGTCTAAATCCAGATCTTGTGACTTGGTCGGCAGCAACGTCTATCCCTCTGGCCCTACTTCTATACGGTATCCCACTACGCTTACGCTCTTATTCCTCTCTGGGGAAGAATTTCACCTACAACCTCGCGGAGCCCGATCACCTAGAGACTACTGGCATTTATCGCTACGTACAGCACCCTAGTTATACCGGTATTGTTCTTGTTGCCGCGGGGAACCTCGCCCTTCTCTGTAGAATAGATGGCGCACTGAGTTGCTGGATTCCGCCGCAATGGTACCAAACTATCCGGACTCTCGGATGGGTATTGTTTATCCCTACGTGGATGCCGTTGCTCGGTCTATGGATCCGGGTGCGGGAGGAGGAGCGTATGCTAAAAGCCAGATTCGGCAGGGATTGGGAGATATGGCATGCCAGAACAGCACGCTTCATACCTTGGGTTTTCTAGCGAGTTGTGCTGTCTCCCGAGTGCGAATTTGGGTCGTTTTCAGAGCCTAGTCTCCAGCACATATGTCCCTAACTACCGTACCTACATGTATTTAACTATCTCGGGTATCTAATATACCTAATCACCACCTCCTCCTACGAGGATTTGATACATTATATTCGACGCCATGATATCTCTTTCTCGGATCTTTCATAGAAACTCTTTCGTGAAAACTCCTTCGGGGTCCCAGCGTAGCTTTAAACTACGCAACTTCTTAAGGCGTTCGTTTCCCTTGAATCGTTCCTGGACCGGTGCGGATCGTGAAAAATTCCCATAGATGGAGTACTCAGCGTCTTGTTGGCGTTGCCGGACGTGCCCCTTGAAGTTCTCAGCTATCCCATAGGCGTAGTTGAGACTCTCTTCGTCAGAGCTCCAGCACAGCAATTGACACCATACAGCAACGTCGCGGTGGGACCATGCAGTCTCCTTCTCCGCAGGTACCTTGTCCCAAGGCCCATTGCTCGTGAACTCGATGACAGATCCTGACGGTTTCGCCGCTGGGTACTTCTCTGTCAATTTACCCCTCTGCTCTACAAGAAGCGTCATATCCTCTGGCTGAAACTGCTCTATGCTGGTGAGGCCAACCGCTAGCCATTTCTTTAGACCGCCTTTAATCTCAAATGCTTGAAAGGCTTCATTCACTTTACCGAAAGACACTTCATCATTCGCTGGAACGGCAATCGGTCCGAGGTCGAACAAGGGCTTAAAAGCCTTCCCCGCATCTTCCCTGCTTCCAAGGTGAATAATAGCAGCCATGATGATCGGATCTAGCGTTGGGGGCGCCGGCATCACCCCAGCCAGGCAGTAAGACCTCGTGGTGTTTTGTTTGATCTCGATTGCCGCCTTTGCGACTTCAGCCGCCTTGGATACATCGAAAATCAGTCTCCCGCTCCATACAGTCCCGTCAGGAGTTCCGAGGATGGTAAGCGGATGTATCTTGACGGTGAGAGACGTGATAACACCAAAGAATTGTCCGGCACCTTTGATCGCGTAAAGGAGTTCGGAATTCTCGTATTCGGAAACGGTAATAAGATCTCCCTTAGCTGTGACCATACGAGCTGAGATAATGTTATCCGAGCCGAAGCCGACAAGTGGTGCTAAAAGCGTGATGCCTCCGCCGATTGTGGACGGAATGAAGCCGACGCTATTGACAGTTCCAGTTACTAAAGCACGGTTAGCCCTGCTAAATTCGTCGGATTTCATTAAAACTCACCAGCACAGTAGCCCTTTTCGTTAACCGCTCTGGTAACGTCCCCAACTAGAGCCCCGGCGCTCGCAGTAGCAGTCTGCTTCTCGCTGTCCACCTCAACTGACCTGATTTGACTTAAGTCCAAGATGAACCCAGAGGACCCGATAGTTGACCATGAGCTATGACCTCCAGCTTTTACCACGAAGGGAACCGATGTTTCAACTGCCAACTTAACCTATTTTTCTTATGTTTTAGCGCTTAACCAATGTTGGGATTCCGAGCTTGAAGTCATACAATCTCTACAATATCACCTTCTGTGGCGGGAAAGATCACTGCACCGGGCTCTTTTTTGTCCACGTCGGTCCATCGTGCCAAGGACTCCTGAAAATCGGTTTTCGACGGGTCTGTCCAAATCTTAGAGTCTCCCGAGAAGAGAATGTTTTCTAGTTTCTTAACGAAGGTAGTGATTCCCATCGTTTAAAAGTTCTTAAGGTCGGACTTGGCGGCGAAGGGGAGATGCATTGTGTAATGGAATCAACGGGGTCTTATAGTTGTAAACTTGCAAGGGGTGTGTAGCACGTTATACGGATTAGACACACATCTAGCCCCTTGCTTAAATATCGCATCTTTACTGCAACAATAGTCAGCACTAGCAATCACCGGTGAACTTATCAACCGGGGTCTTGGTGATTTATCTCGTTACGAAGTCCCTATATAGGTATAGCAAAATCACCGAGACTTCAGACCTTCTAGGAAGACACCTTTCTATTCTAAGCTTGGGTTAGTTTCGCGGCATGATTGGACATAGGAGTACGAGGTGGGAGGTGGGAGCGGGTTGGTCCCTTCGTTTGTAAGATACCTAGGATAAAGGGGAATAGGTAGGGGGGGGGGGGGGGGGG
>KZ112781.1:0-20194 GCA_002120305.1 Hypoxylon sp. CO27-5 | reverse complement strand
TTATTTATTTATTTATTTATTTATTTATTTATTTATTTATTTATTTATTTATTTATTTATTTATTTATTTATTTATTTATTTATTTATTTATTTACTTATTTACTTTTTTATTTAATTATAATGTCGTAACTTATATTAAAGGTTAAATATTTAAGGTAAAGTATAAGCTTAAAGCTTATATACTTTATAAAGTTTATATATAAATAAAAATTATACGTTATATTATAAATTTTTTCCTTTTTTTTAACTTAAAATACGCGAATTAACTTTAATAATTAAAGCTAAGCCTTTAACTTTTTAAACTATATATTATATTAATTATTATTTTTTTAAAATTTTATTTTACGTAAGTTTTAAACTTAAGCTTTAATTTTTAATTTTACAATTATTATTATTACGCTATTATAATTACATAATAAAATTTATACGTAATTATAATTATATACTTTTTAATTTTAAAAGTTTTATTTTTAATATTTTTTTAAAAAAGGTTAATTACGTGTAACTTATATTATTTTAATAAAAGTTTAAATTTTTATTTATTTATAATTTTTTAAAAAATTTTAAACAAAAAATTAATAAAAATATTAAATTATATATATATAAGCTTTTAAGCTTTAAAGCTTTTAAAAAAGTTTTTAAAACTTTTAAATTAACTTTATTATTTTAAACTTTATTATTTTAAAGTATAAAATAATTACGATTATACATTTAAAATTAAAATATATAAAATTAAAGGTTTTTTTATTTTCTTTTATTAATTACTTTATTATTTTTTATAATATTTTTTAAATTAAATTTTAACGTAAAAAACCTTCGATTAAAATTACTTTTTAATAAACTTAAAGCAAATATAATATATTTACCATTACTTTTATTACACACTTATTAAAGCTTTTATTACAACTTTTATTATCACATTTTAAAGTTCTTAAAAGGATTAACATATAAGACTTCCGCGATAGGAAATTCTTAATAAACCTCCTTAATTCGACACGATAGCCCTTATAAAAGTTCGGGTATAGTTAGTCTTTATCTAATCGCACAGCCGGGCTGCTTTGCACGAAATTCAAATCTACCTTATGTCCTAGCAACTCGCGAATATTGGAAATGCCATATTTGATCATAGTAGGTCGTTCCAAGGATAGGCCCCAGCCGTACACGCGAGTGTCCTTTCTATCGTAGAAGTTAGAAAAATTTCAAGTAAGTCGGTTAAGATTAACCATAACGGCAAACCGCCTTAGGCTTTATAGTACGTACGGAAAACCCATTGACTCCAACATTTCAGGGCGAAACATTCCGCTGTTTCCTATCTCGATGAGCTTTCCAAGGCCCTTATCTATATTTGTCAGTTAGTCTCATACATGAAACAATAAAAAAGATCACAAGTAGATGTGTATCATATAGAGAACACTTACGATATGAAAAGATCTCCATGCTAGGCTCAGTGTCTAGTAAATGTTAGAATTGCTTAGGAATAGAAAGAATGAGTTCCAAGATGCCCCCAAAATCATGGCGCTCAAGCGCAGCCACCATATTCGGATTAAGCTGGAATGTTCTCATTTTCCAAGGGAGTACGTACAGGGATTATAGGCTGGCTTGTACTTGAGATCGGTTATGCCCATCTTGCCAAAGAAAATATCCATGAACTAAAGCCGATCAGCCACAAGTCTACGGACTATGATTGATAACAAGCAATGAGGTAGTTCATCTACTTACTTCCATGAGGCCACCCAGAGTTAGGTTCGTGTCAGCGATAACACCCTCGACTTGGTGGAACTCGGCTAGATGCGTTGCATCAACACTTTCGTTACGGAACACTCGGTCAATCGAGAAGTAACGCGCCGGCGGGGGGCACCCATCAGGTCCCTTCTTCGCTGCTAGTTTATGGAGCATGTTCGCACTGATGGCTGTCGTATGAGTACGCAGCACCAGCCGTAATGACTCGTCTCCTGACCAAGGGTAGCGGTAACCAATGGAGCCGTACTTGCCGTCCTGTTCCCCAGTTAAGTCAGTATTTCCTCGCTTGTTAAAAGGGGAGGATTGTGACATAGAGAGAACCCCTTCCGAATTATCAAGCAGCTAGGAGGACACCGACCTGGTGGACTGCCTTCACATTCTCCCAATATGCGCTGTAGTCCTTTTGGTCGTCGGGTGATGTTGCTCGTGGCATATCAGCGGCTGCAGGGTCAGAAATGTAGAACTATTGCACGAAGACATTAGAAACCATGAAATATTATATCAGGCAAGGAAATATAAATTAAAATCTGCGCCCATCGGCCGCAAGGCACAATCAAACAAGCGAAAGTGCAATTTAAACGTATATAATTAGAAGCGAGGGGAATAAACAAAGGGGGGAAACATGGTAGAATAGCATACTGTATCTTGTAGATCACGCGCTGGGTGCTGCTGAGGCACAAAGAGGGCATCAAAATTCCAGAAACCCGACTCGACAAACCTAGGAAGGAGAGCAAGTTAGTTAAAAGTTCACTAAATTTATGCTCAATGGAATGAACCTACTTGTCGGTGGGCATCTCCTCGAAACCCATCTCGAAAAATATTTGTCTGAATTCAGCCCGGACCTTGTTGAGCGGGTGCAAGGCACCTGATCGCTGGTCCGCCCCCGAAGCTCTGAAGTTGTACGGTTTGAAAGTGGCCGTCTTCCACGAACCCGTCGCAATCATATCTGCAGTTAAATCGGTAGCCTCCTCAGGTATCTTGAGGGCGAATTTGGGGCCTTTATGGATTCTGAAGCTGATAATCTTCTGCATTCTTATAAGTTTCCGCTTCTTTAAATCGGCGAGAAGTTTCGCATCAGGGTATGTTCGCGTCTCCTTGATGGCTTGCATCTGCTCCTTGGTAACATCCCGTATCGAGTCTATCGCAGCTTTGAACTTGCCGTCTGCAGAGATGCGGGTCAATGTCAGCTATGGTACTCGATCTCAAACATTGAGTCTGTACATACCCTTGGTTTTAGATATCCATTTCTCTTTGAACGCCTTGCCTTGGCCGATCTTGACAATATTCTTATCACCAATTGTCTTCTCCAGATCCTGCAGGGTAAGGCCGTCGACGGCAGTGCGCAGTGCTTCGAACACGCGGGCCTCATGGCTACCATTGGCAGCGATCTGTTCGCCTTCGGGTTCCAGAATGGCCTCTTCCCGTTCTATAGTGTCGTAGGTGACCATGTCACGCGAGGCCAATCGATCCAGGGCTGCCTTTACCTCGACGAAGCCAGCCGTCGGGAAGGCTTCGGCAGAGAGGAGGGGCGAGGATTGGTCGAGTGCCTGGAGGATCTGGCTGGTGAGATCCCCAGATGGGGAGGGGCTCACTGTGGAGGACGCCATGCTCAATTGCGAGAAAATTTTTGTCTTGTTTTCATGTGTTGTTATGGTGCGTGCAAGAAGTTCTAGAAATGAAGTTTGTATGTAATGCTATAAGTAGCTAGTGGGAACGCAAAGCTTGAGTCATAAGTCGTTACTTGCGAATTGGGTTTTAGGATTTGAAGATCACCCCTCCACCAAAGGAAAAAAAAAAAAAAGGGTCTTCCTGTGCCCCACTGTCAGGTACGTATCTAAATTAGGTATATACACAGTACAAAGTAATTCACCGCTTTCCTAAAATGAAATAAAGTTATCTAATCAGTAGTGGGGTTCTTGGTACTATGGGAGTTTGATCAAGTTGATAAACTTTTTTTTTCTTAGTTGCAATTATTTCACAATTCCGACTTACACTACTTTACTCTACAAGGGATTTCTCATTTCAAAGATTCTTTCCTCAAAGAATTCGAACCTACTCTTGTCACTCTTTCTTCTTACTTGCACTAAGCCACAGATTCCTCATAAGAAGCAGCTTTGCCGTGTTTGGCACGGGCGCCATCCGTATACAATTTTCTACATCCGTCCCACGCCGCCAAGATGAAGTACGTGTTAGTCAGCGGCGGTGTCATCAGTGGCATTGGAAAAGGTACGACCTTTTTTTTTTCTTTTCCTTTTTTCCTCGTCACTTTTTTACAGGTTTATGTCTTCATTTTATCGTTCACGGAACATCTTCAATTATATCCTGTTCTCAAACACACCGTTTATAAACATCTACGCTCATCTTTACAACTATAGCCAAGATACAATGATCAATCGCTAACCTCACGTTACAATAGGAATAATAGGTATGGGGAACATCAAGAGTTCGATTTGTTTCTAGCCCGCTGATTTTTTGAAGCATCCTCTTCTGGACTCTTACTGAAGACGACCGGGCTGAAGGTTACGGTATGAAAAGTATCTTGTCCCATGCGACTTTGTTGTTTTATACTAACCACATTGATTATAGGCGATCAAGATTGATCCTTACCTCAATGTGGACGCCGGCACGTTAGGACCACTTGAGTAAGTGAAATGTCTAGGGCAGCATGAAGATAGTGAAACTAATAAGAACATTCAATGAAGGCATGGGGAGTGTTTCGTCCTAAAGGTAATGTCTATAAACCTCTAAATTCCAGGATCTCAGCCATGTTGACGAAAATTAGGATGGAGGTGAATCCGACCTTGATCTCGGAAATTATGAACGGTACCTCAATTTGAATCTCACCAACGAGAACAACATCACAACTGGCAAGATCTATAAGTATGTCAATTCATCTCACGCCTTCTGAGTTAACCTGTACTGACATGTTCGCTAAAGGGCCGTCATTGAACGGGAACGGAAGGGCGATTATATAGGTCGAACAGTTCAGGTCGTACCTCACATTACAGATGCCATCCAGGACTGGATCCAGCGGGTAGCAAAAATACCAGTCGACGATAGCGGCGAAGAGCCTGATGTCTGTATAAGTACGTACACTTGACCCTTGATACGGCTCCGAGATCTAACCTTTGCTCTGTAGTCGAATTAGTATGTTGTCACGACATCCATCACCAACTAGCCAACCGACTATTCTGAGTATGGCCCTTGACTTTATGAATCTAACTCGCGCTTGGTAGGGTGGCACAGTTGGCGACATTGAGAGCATGCCCTTCGTTGAGGCATTAACTCAATTTCGGTATAAAGTTGGCAAGGGAAACTTAGTGAACATTCACGTCTCTTACGTGCCTATCATTCACGGCGAGGAGAAGACCAAGCCTACACAGCATGCCATTAAGCAAATGCGAAGTGCAGGTTTAATACCGGATTTGGTTAGTACCCATGGTATCTTTAGAGGTCTGTGGTTAACCGCTCTTACAGATCGCGTGTCGGTGCGAGCGTGCCCTAGATGAGGTTACGACGCAGAAGATTGCCCGAAGTTGCCAGGTCGAGTATGAACAGGTTCTTACCGTTCGGGACATAGAGACCATTTATCAAGTCCCCCTCCTTCTTGAGGACCAAGGTTTACTTGATCGCCTACGCGAGGCCCTGATGCTAGACCAACTATCGCTCCCGCACACCATGGTCAATAAAGGAAAAAACTTGTGGCAATTGTGGAAGAAGACTGTTGTGTCGAAGCCATACTTAGAGCCAGTTAACATAGCCTTGGTTGGCAAATACATCGCATTGCCGGATAGTATGTTACCTTCCCATCACCCTAAGTAACTATGTCTAATGGCAGAGTCGCTATGAGCACCGAGAAATTCGCAATATGGCGAATGCTAACTAAGATTGTGTCGCAGGTTACCTTTCCGTGATTAAGGCCCTGGAGCATTCGGCCATGCGGTGTAACCGTAAGCTAAACCTGGCGTGGATCGACGCAGAGCACCTTGAAGATGCCACTTTACAAAGTGATCCTACCACTTATCACAAGGCTTGGTCACAACTAACCGTTGCTTCTGGTTGTAAGTGATATTTATCACTCATTCTTTGACGAATAAACGCATGGTTACAGGGTAATCGAGTTAAAATCTCACTGTCGAGATATGGCTTTTTATACCTTGCATTATTTTCTTCAGTATGTTGGTGGCTAACTTTGAGGTACAGGCATTTGTCCCGGTGGCTTTGGCGGTAGAGGTGTGGCGGGCATGGTGAAGGCTGCAAAGTGGGCTCGCGAATGCAAGATCCCTTACCTGGGCATCTGTCTTGGGATGCAGGTCGCTGTCATCGAAGCCGCACAGAACCTGTGCGGCTACAAGGATGCTGCTTCTGAAGAGTTTGACTCACTATCCGAGCATCCTGTTGTCATCTTTATGCCAGAAGGGTCAAAAGAGATAATGGGGGGCACAATGCGACTCGGCACGAAGACGACATACTTTCAACCTGGGAGCGAGTGGAGCAAGCTCCGGGCCTTATATGGTGACGTCAGTGCTATGGAAGAGCGACACCGGCATCGTTATGAAGTCAACCCCGACTATGTCGATGAGCTCGAGAAGGCTGGGCTTAATTTCATCGGCAAAGATGAAACAGGCAAACGAATGGAGGCGGTTGAGCTGAAGGATCATCCCTTTTTCGTGGGGGTGCAGGCGCACCCTGAATTCACTTCTCGTGTCCTCGCTCCGTCGCCTACATATCTCGGATTTGTGGCGGCAACTATAGGCTGCCTTGACCAGGTTATCCAGGAGATACGACAGCAGAAGAAGCAGGCGGACAAGCTTGTGAACGGAGTGGACGAGAGGGTCCATTTTTGATGGATCGAGTGATGCCAGGTGCGGGAAAGGGCCATTTATTTATTTATTAATCTTTCAATCCTTTGGCAATTAATGGCTCAGGGTTCTATCTGGACGATATAGGTTTCGCCAGAGTCTGCCTCTTTCTACGGCGTTCAATAAGGGAAATAGATAATCTCGGTTGTGTTCTGGCTTTGGGACTTAGAGTGGATAGTGAATAAATAAAAAATTCAGGGAGTTGTCCCAATACTACATAAGTCTCAATTCAATGTACATAGTACACCAACAAGGAGACTTGTTTGTAAAAACCGATATAGCGGTTACCCGTTTAAACTGATAACTTGAAATTGTAAGTGACATTTACGGTAGATACCACAACGCCTAGACCCCCACATGACGTTCAATGTAAATTTTAGGTATATCTTAACTTTCGAGATTGTCACCCGCGAACGCAGCTCTCTAGGTATCTATCCTTTGAAATATCCGGAGCCATTGAGAACCAGCTCTTGGGCATACAATGGCTAGCAGTAACAACGAGACCGGTACGCTTTTCCCCCTTCTCTTCCTGATACCCCACCCTCTCTATTCTAGTCCTACTAATCATTTCCGTTTCGGATAGTCAACCTTGACAGCCTGAGCGCCCAGCAACTCAGCCAGGTCAAGAAGCAACTCGACGAAGAACTCGAGCATCTCACATCGTCCTTTGCCCAGTTACATGCTGCTCAGTCCAAATTTCGAGAATGCCTGCGCTGTGTCCAAGATAAGAACAAGTCACCTACTCTTCGGGGTATGTCTGCAGCTACTCGCCACGATTATGCCGAAGACGAATTCGTACTAAGACAAAGTAGAAAATAGCTCCATCCTCATCCCACTTACCAATTCCCTCTACGTTCGTGGGACTTTGTCGAGTGCGTCTCATGTCTTAGTAGATATTGGCACAGGCTTCTATGTCGAAAAGGTAGTGATCGTGCATACCGCAAGACATACAGACTACGGAAATGCTAACCCTAACAATAGGAGATAAAATCTGCGGCCGAATTTTACGAATCCAAAGTGGGCGAGGTTGGAGTCAGCATCAAGGATCTTGAAGCTATTGTACAAGCAAAAACGAACAACGTTCGTGTCGTTGAGGAAGGTATAGTCCGAAATTCGTCCTTGGTACGTTTTTTCATGATATCGTTAGCTAATGAGCCTTACTGTTACATAGTTTTGAGACAAAAGATGGTTACCGGAGCCCAATAAAATCGCCCTAGGAGACAGAGCTGTGTGAGTTAGCCTTGATAGCTCTTAGTACTCCTCATGTTAAATACATCCCTAATACTAAGCTGCCAGTGAGTAGACTGCGTCGACTTATCCTTCATGATGCAGCTCTTGGGGTTATTTGACCAGACTATTCTAGAAGAAGGGTTCCAAGACGTTGCGAATATCCCTCATTGTCTGTAGGAATCTCGCGACCCTGTCAATACCCTTAGACTCCATGATATCATCTCCGCCTTCAAGTAGATACTGCAATTCGTCACCCCAGACGATTCCAGCGGCGTCGTCTTCTGAATCCCAATCCTCCCCGAAGACGCTCACTCCAAGGTCGATTGTCGGCATGTTCTGTGCACTCATCGAAGCGATGGTCTCCCATCGGTGATTGACGGAAATTTGTACCACATATGAAGTGGCTTTCCACTTGAAACGGTAGACTGTCCTCACCACCACGTTTTTGAGACTACCTGCCACTATGCTGTTTATTGGAAGTCTGACTCTGGGATAAACGTCGAGATCGTGAGGCCGATCTAGATTCTTTAACTCGATCTTGGCTTTTCCCAAGTACCGGATGACATTAGGGAATGTCTTTGCATCCCTTTCCTCGTTGACACCTTCAAGCTTCCAGTCAAGGCTCCTTACATCTCCGTTAGATAAAACAACTCGCTAGGAAATCACCTTATTCCGGACTTACTTTCCAACACTTAAATTGAGGATGTCAAGGTCTGGAAAATTGCTATCCACTCTACAGGCTGTTATATTTGACAGCTGGTAAAAAACGTTGCCTCTGCCCTGATGGGATTTGTCGGTGATGGATACATTGAATTTGGCCAAACGAGAGTGTGCCTCAAATGCATAATCTGGCAAGACGTGTGCCGGGGAGGTCACCTGGTTGGTTGTCGGTAGAAATGGACTTCTAGCATCGTTTCGAACGAAGTCCATTACCCTTCTTACGATTGCCTCGTCGCCAATCCTACTTAAGTGTTAGTTATGCCCAATAGGATTGTCAATATTAGAAGCCCGGGTACTGACGAGGTCTTCAGCCATGCAGAGGCTCGAGGGTTCTTTATCATAGAGTGAAACTCGCGATAATTATAAACTTCCTTGCCCTGTGGGTATGATCGCAACATGCAATAACCCAGGTTGACTCTTAATGTCAACGATAACGGAAGTCGACCAGCCTTCTTTAGTCCCTTATAGACACGATTGCTCAGCTTTGTTTCATATTGCTGGAAATTCTCTGGGAGTTCCGTGCTAGTGTCGGCGCCTTGTCCCAATTGCAATCTAGGTCGTATTTCACCGGACCGTGTAATAATTAAAATAACCTGCGAACTGGGGTCGATTTGGGCAGGTGGCTCCTGGAAGATGCCTGATACCTTAAGGGGCTCGTCGGAAATCAATTCGTCAGCTGTGTCCTGTGCTGCGTTGACTAGCTCAGGGATTTTCTTTGCAGGCGCAGTAAATCGCAGGTATGAGCCTTGACCGGTCTGTCGGAGCTCAAATTTGTAGGAGTCTTCTGCTTGAGTTAGCTCTTTATGGACAGCCTCCACTACTCCGGAAGCCATGTCTTCGGTATGGGAAATGATGAAATTGACCTGAGATGATGGGAGCAAAGTATCTCATTAGCTAACATCGTCTCGGTGGAACTGACGATGGGGTAACGTACCTGAGTCTGTCGACTACCACGAACACTGGTGTACGGAATCCTTGCGGCCTCGCGCATAGCGCCAATAGGATCTAAGCTAGGAAGACTAAGGGGGCAAGGCTGGGTGACTGTCTTAGTATGTGCCAACTGCACGTTGGGGATAACAGTGGTGGTACGAGGTTGGTCCGCCTTGGAACTACTGTTTGCTGAGTTGGGAACTGTGGGCGCGACAAATAGGCCAGCTTCACCAGGTAGGACTGGTGATGCAGGTCGCTCATCGACGTCGGCTGCCAGGATAGGGCAGCTTAGAAGTGCGGTTTCACCATTACTGGGGTCGTCAAGGAGAAGATCTACCGAGGATGTCACGTTATACGCGCGATGGGTACCAGTTGTGGGTTGAGTGTCACTGTAAATTGAGTGAGCTACAAGGTTAGTTCCATCACAGGTTGCCAGCTGCGAAATAGTAAGGGGAGCGACGTACATGTCTAATAACGATCCCATCGTGACGGTTAGCGGCGGAAGGGCGCTTGGATGAAGGCAATATGAAGGGGATATCCGATGTAGAAGAAGCGAGACTCAGGGATGTTTTAAAAACCTCTACCGATATTGTTATGTTCCCGTGACACCGAATGTGCTTCGGGGTATGATAGTATGTATATCGGATAATACCGAGGAGTTTTGAGAGTAGGTCAAAAAAATTGGTATAGGAACCGAGTTGCCACAAATGTTTGGAAACCATATAGGTACATATTAACTTTAGTGGCAGTAGCAGCAGCAGAAGCAGCAGAAGGAGAAGCAGCAGCAGCAGCAACAGCCGCCTTGGAATTATTGGGTTGTTCTTGGTTTACCCGATGAGAGAGTATTTTATGCCTTTTTATTACATGTGTGTGGATAGATGTATCAACTTTATTTTAATACATGTACCTACATGTACCTACATGTATGTAGGTGCCTACTACCTAACTGTTGACATCCATGGATGTCAACGGGACATGAGCTGTTACCATGAGCGGGTTGCTATTTGGAATGTGTGTTTCCACTGTAGAAATTCATCTTGGGAGGCAACTTGCCATGAAACAATTGAGGGTCACCCAAGGCCAATTAAATTAGTATGGGTCACGTGATCTCGCGAAGTTGCATAACGCGCAGTTCGCGCCCTGTTCCTTCATTCCACGGAGCATTTTGCCTCATCTTTTCCCACACTATGCGACCATACATCCCAGACTTTATTAACTAATCACATAGTTGCTAGATAAATCAAGGCTTTCTCAACACTGCATTCTTTCACCTCACTGACTCTCATTCATTTCTCTTTAATTGACAAGACCAAATGGGTCCTCGCTCTTCGACTGTCGTTCCCGGAGTCGCTCGAGATGACTCGGATGATGAGCTTGGCATCGACGATCATCCTTGGGAGTGGATTTATCGACAAGAACAGCCACCGGACTCAATAGCTAAGAGGAAGAGGAATGACCAGCAGGGCATTGTTGGGGCCCGCATGGGTACCTTTGAATGCTACGTTGGTGACTGTGTTCTCCTGAAGGCCGATGGCTCCAATGAGGCCTGGGTTGCTATTATCACTGAATTCCGCGAGGAAGACGAGGATGGTGACAAGGCTGCAAATTTCCTGTGGTTTTCTACTGAGAAAGAGATCCGGAACAGTGACCGGAAACGGACTGATTTTCTCCCGGTTTGTCATTGATATATGTTCGGTCCTCGTCCTGTTTGACTGATTGGTTTGAGCTTAGAATGAATTATATATTACTCCATCTTCTGATATCAATCCGCTTGCTTCCATCAACGGTAAAGCTGTTGTCATGTCCCATCGGGAGTTCTTGCGGAAGTATCCAAGTGGCAAGGTTCCCCGTAACTCCTTGGGTTATAACAAGACGTTTATCTGCAGGAGAGGATGCAATACGAGGACTTCCACTTACACCAACGAGTTTGTATGGGAAGATGTCTATTCTGGCAAGGAGGAGGGTATTGGGTATTTGCTAGAGTTGGTGCGTAGCGGAACAAGGTCGACAAGGAAGCGCCACAATCACGACGCCTCTGGTCATGAGGCAGACTACGTCGCTACCCAACCAGAGCTAGATGATGACTATCATTCCGACGATGTTGCCCGACGAGCAGTGACTACGCCGCGGAAGAAACAGAAGACAACACGAGTGGTGACACCTTCTAATCGCAGGTGAGTACATGCCCGTCTTATCAATCGTGCGCCTCAACATCTCTCGTCCGTTCAGTTCTGCTAATTTTGAGGACCAGAGTTGTGGTAAAAAAGGCGTTGGAATTTACGCCGCTTGCTACCCGTACACTTTCTCCTAGTCACCATCAGTCCTCGCCTTTTCAAATCGCAAGAGCCCAATTACATGTGGCATCAGTGCCTACCAGCTTACCCTGCCGCGAATCCGAGTTCTCCCTAGTATACTCGCATCTCGAGGCGGCAATAACTGATGGGTCCGGCGCATGTATCTACATATCTGGCACGCCTGGAACCGGGAAGACGGCTACAGTGCGCGAAGTAGTATCAAAATTAGATGAGGCAGTGGGATCTGACGAACTGGACGACTTTATCTTTGTCGAAATCAATGGTATGAAGATAACTGATCCACATCAGTCATATGCTCTTCTTTGGGAAGCTTTGAAGGGACAGCGGGTCAGCCCGAGCCAGGCACTAGACCTCCTTGAGCGTGAGTTTAATAACCCGAGCCCTCGACGAGTCCCATGTGTCGTTTTGATGGATGAGCTCGATCAGCTCGTTACCAAGAACCAGAGTGTCATGTATAACTTCTTCAACTGGCCTGGGTTGAGGCACTCTCGTCTTATTGTATTAGCAGTGGCTAATACAATGGACCTTCCGGAAAGGACACTCAGCAATAAAATCAGCAGCCGTCTGGGACTGACTCGTATCACCTTCCCGGGCTACAACCATGAACAACTGATGAAGATAATCCAGTCGCGGCTCGAGGGAGTGCCGGGCAATATCGTTGAGCCGGACGCCGTCCAATTTGCTAGCCGCAAGGTTGCTGCTGTGAGTGGCGACGCACGACGCGCTCTTGATATCTGTCGGCGAGCCGTGGAGTTGGCTGAAGCCGATGTCAAGGCCTCAGAACCCGACCCGGGGACCCCGAGCAAGAGGGCGAAAGCAAAAACAAGCGAAGCAGACAGAACCAAGAATTCTAGGGGCAAAGTTACTATATCAACTGTGAAGCGAGCGATCAATGAAGCGACTACGAGCCCGCTACAACAATATTTACGTGCCCTTCCATTTGCTTCCAAATTAGTTCTCGCGTCCCTGCTTGTAAGAAACGAGCGGACAGGCTTGCCGGATAGCACTTACGGTGACGTGATGGAGGAGATGAACCGCGCCCTCATATTGGATGCTGGGAGCCGGCGGGTTAACTTGCTCAAGCATAGGACGGATAGAAATTCCGGGACGGATGTAACCGCGCGAAGGAGCGATATTAGGCCTGCCAGGGCGGCGGGAATTAGTTCCGCGGCTGTCGACTTAACTGGCGCTGGGATCATCATTCTTGAAGGTCAGCGAGCCGAACGGCCAAGTAAGATCAGGCTTGCCGTGGGCGACGAAGAAGTCAAACTTGCATTCCGAGATGACCCTGAAATCAGGGCGTTGGGTATAACATTCTAGTGTACAAGAGACGATACTAGAGCCTAAGATTTAAAATGTGAATATCACCCCTTTTAATCCACCTTATTCCCTTGGTGCCTACTAGGAATAATGCACCAACTCTCTATAGTAACTACGATGCATGCATAATGTTATCTTCCCTTCTAATATTTCTGCCTCCCCAGAGTTGGCTTCCATTCAAGGGGGTGCGTTTCAGGCGTCGCTTTTTCATCTGGTTTCCAGATCTTGATGGTCTTATCTGCCTCACCGACGATAAGACGCATTCCTGTGCGGTCGAAAGTTGAGCTCATGATGCCAGCTTCGGCGTCTAAAGATCCTGGCTGAGCTATGGAGTCTAGAGCTTGGTACCGATATCCCGACTTCCAGTCCCAGAAGCTCATGGACCCGTTGTCTCCTCCAGAGAATAGGGTGTCCTCGTTAAGGGCTAGAGAATTAATGATGGCATTGTGGCCCTCAAAGTTGCCCATGAAGGCACCCTCGGGGCATTTCCATTGTTTGATACTATTGGTGCTTCCTGTGGCGAATGTGAACTCGGACGGGTGTAGAGCGAGAGCGCGAACACCCTTCTTGTGGTGGGTGAGGACACCCATAGTCTTGCCAGCAGCAAGGTCCCATAACCTGACAGTAGAGTCCAAGGAGGCGGTGATGACTTGTGGGTCAGCTTCTTGACACTTGAGGTCAGCGACTGTCCCCTTATGACCGGACAGGACGTGAATGTTGCTGCGCGTCCGCATATCCCAGACCCTAGCTACACCGTCTCGGCCACCGGTTACGAGAACGTCCAGGGTAGGATGAAGCGATAAAGTATAGACGCCACTTAAATGCCCGTGATAGTGCCTGATGACCTTATTTGTTTCCAAGTCCCAGCACTTGACCATCTTGTCCTCGCCGCAGGAGAAGAGATAGGGATGTCGAGGAGATACAGCGAGGCCCCGAACTGTGGAGATATGACCGGTCAGGGTCAATCTAAGGTTCCCCGTTGCCAGGTCCCAGATCTTTATGGTTCGATCGCCGGCGCCGCTAGCAAACCACTGGTTGTGTGACTCGACGGCAAGAGCTCGAACCCAGCCCAAATGTCCTGAAATGACTCTCATAAGTTTCCAAGGCGGATGCCAGTCGGGCTTGACTTGATGCGTCACCTGAGCGCGGGCAACACTTAACGCTTGGGATGTCTTGGTATCTGATGCTTGTGCGGAGGCCGGTGGTTTGCGTAGATGAACCAGGGAATTGGATCCTGACTGGTGCTGTTTGTCCGAGGATTGCGCGATGCCTTCAATCAGCTTCTGCATCTTCTGGTCTTCGGGAGCGACCGGAGGCTCGTTGGTAGCCGATTTCTTTCCCTTTTTCCTGGCGCTCATGGCGCTTGCTTGTTTCTGTGCGAGGGCGGGAGGTAAGTCTCGGACATGTTGATATTCGGCGTGTAGACGAATAGACAGAGCATCCTTTTCGCGTTGCGATTCAGTCGCGTCTGCGGTCAACTTAATTTTCTTTCGCGCCGACTCGCCGGATGTGTCTGCGAAGAGCGATTTAGATCGTCGAGCATTCTCCAGCAAGAGATTTTTGAAATCATTATGAGCGACTTCCATATTGTCGATGGCTATTGCGTGAACAGTGAGGTCTTGTAGAAAGTCGTCTTGATGGCGGAAAGATTTCGAATTTCAAATATTCAAAAGGTTGCATGCGGCTTAAGCTAATATATAAACTTCCCTGTTAGATGAATAGTTCTATTATTTGAATGAATTACGATAGCAAAATGTACATTACGTCCAAGTGCCCACTTTATCTCACATACATGTACATTAGCTACATACATATGTACCTTATGTGTATGTACCTACGGACCTAATACATCCAGCATGGAACATTACCAGTACTACGTGCACTACATACAATTTAAAAGGCAACCAGATGAGAACGACGCCGCTCCGCAATACTTATAAGCGTATAGAAGAATAAAACAAAAACAGTTCTATTGTTAGCATTTATATTTTTGCGTTCCCATCTACAATTGGGATAGCTCAACCTACTCGATTTATACCGAGTTTAGGTGATAGCTCATATACGGTATTTCATAACACTGGCACACCCAGCATATCCCGTTGTCAGTATTCCGCAACATGTCGTCGGATCAGTCAAAGTACGCCATACATGCCGCTGCTCGTGAAGGTAAAGGTATAATCGTCTGCCTATTACAATATACCTCTCAAGAATTTCTTGCTGATCAAGTCTTATTTATCCATAGTTACCGTTGTTGAGTCTTTGCTGAATGTAAGCTATTGAAACCGTCTTGTCATGCTAGATTCCGGGTGACTTAGAAGCTACATAGGCAGACCCAAAGTTGTCTCGTCTTAAGGACGATGACGGCCGCCTTGCCATACACTGGGCCGCGTCTGCAAACAATTATGCTATTGTTTTGCTCTTAGCTCAGCAGAAGGACTTTGATCCTGATGTCGAAGTGAGTAGAAAAACCGTTGGCCTATACAAGGACACTAGTTCTGTATGTCTAAGTTTTGTACGGCTGACGAGGCCGAAGGATGATAGCGGTTGGACCCCGTTAATGATTGCCGCGAGCGTAAAGGACGGCGATACAGTCGTCGAGTTATTACTTTCAAGAGGTGCTGATGTGAACCGGAAGAGTATGTTAATTTAATGCTGAATATTGCATCCGACTCATAGCAAGACTAACTCGAGGTAGATAACAACGGACAGGTGCGTTTCCGAGAGGAGAACTGGGCTGTACTACAAAGCAACTGGACAAATTGTTGATGCTAGCATAGACGGCCCTGCACTTCGTCGCTTCTAAAAATAATATCGAGGTAGCCCGCAAGCTCTTAGATCACAAACCGCCGGCATCTACACGGGTCAGGGATAAGCGCGGCCAATATCCGCTCCACCGAGCCGCAGCTGTAGGTTCTGTACCTATGGTGAATCTGCTACTGCAGAATCGGAGCCCGCTCAACGCAACGGACAACGCAGGTTATACCGCTCTGCATCATGCAGTTGCTGAGGGCCACGGTCCGTTATTCTTCACCAAATACGACATAATAGTGAATAAATGGCTGACGAGAAACTAGGAGCTACCGCCGTTGCTTTGCTGAAGGCTGGTGCCGAGATTGACAAGCGAGACTCGGATGGATATCTGGCACTGGACCTTGCGCCCGATAGAGAGGTTCGCAAGTACATCGAGCGGGAGGCTGAAAACGAGGGAATTGACTTGTGAATCGGTGCTACAGGGTTTGATTACTGGTCACCATCTGTACCCACGCGTCTCCTGGTAGTTGTAATGTGTTGCTTCGTGCTCATACCCAAACTATTTAGGTATAACAAAGCCTCCTTAGCTGAACCATCAGCTCCCGTTTATTTGACGGTGCGTTCTACGAGTTCCCTGTACATGGCTTTAACATCATCCACATCCGCACGCAACTCTTCTACCAGCTCGCTCTTTTCTCCGAGCATCTCCAGCGTAGTTTGATATCTTTCGTTGATCTCCGCCACCTGCTTTTCTAACTCTTCAACTCTTTTCCTGGCTCCTTTACCAGCTTCAACCTCCTTCATCAGCACAACAATCTCTCCGCGAGCCTCATCCCGTTGACTCGATATTCTAGCGAGTTCCTCCTTGGTTGCTACCTTTTCACTCTCTAATCGACGGACAACGGCGCTCATTCTCTCAACTAGTTGTACCGATGGTCCCGCTGTCATAGTTGATACCGACATCATATCTTGCAACACGTGCTGGGGAGAGGCGGGCGTTTCGGAGTTCTCGAAGACGTCATCCCTATCAATAGGATGGGTTGGGGGAGAGGCCAACATCTCCAAACCACCGGACAAGGACGGCGGCGTCCCTGACTGCACCGAGGTCACAGGAAACATGGGGGATCTGATGGGGGGCAACGCTGATGTTCGCCTTCCAGATGACGGTCGATCACCGGGGCTCGGCTCACCATTACTAGAGGGTGCCGATGTCTTGCGAAGTCTTGTCGGGTAGTTCTGTAATCCAAGGAACTCGCCGCTAAAGGTTCTTTGCGGCGCTGTCAGTAAAGGAGATTCCGGACGGCTAATGCTACGGAAGGCAGTTGTTGGGACATCGTCCAACCAGTTCCGCCGATCATGATCCGTTCGTTCAGCCTTTTCCTCTTTCCAAGCTGCGCGCTGCCGCTCGAAGTCGGCTTTTGCTTCAGCTAAAGCAGCCTCGGCCTCTTCCGCTCGCCTACGTAGGGATTCGAATTGTGATTGGTACGAGGACAGATCTTGTTGAACGCTGGGAAGTTGATTCCTTGCCTCTTCTAATTCCTCCTCCTGGCGTTTTGCTCGAGAGGCCTAATTTTGACGTTAGTCTCTCCATTCATTTCAAGTTGTGCGAGATACCTACCGTCTCCCGAGCTTTCCGCCTCATTTCTGATTCACGCCGCAATGCTTCATCCCTCTCCTTCTCCAGGGCTGCGGCTTTTGCGATTAGAGATGCTTCTATTCCCTGCCAATTCTCACTAGCAATGGAATACTGTGTCTGGAGAGTCTCTATCTGGCGGAGCAGTTTAGCCTGGGCATCTCCTATAGCACCCGACGACGCTTCTTCCGCCCGGACTCGAAGGGCCTCTAATTTACTTTCGAGAATTTGGACTTCTCCTTTGAGTTCCAATTCCACAGCACGGAACCGCTCCGCAGCCTTATCGGCTTTTTCCTGTAGTTCTGTTGCCTGTAACTTAGCACGGTCGGCTATTAGCCCCTTCTCTACTTCCAGCGCCGCAACTGTGTCCTCTAGCTCTTTCACACGTTTTTCTCCTGCCTCTCTGAGCTGATCATTCACTTTGGCTGCCATAGTTTTAGCACGATCCGATTCTTCTTGGAGCCTATCCTTGAGCTCAGATATTGCGTTGTCTTTCGAGGCAATTTCAACCTTTAGCGTCTCCAGTTCTCTCCTCAGTTGACTTATCAACTTCTGTGAATCTGCGTTTGCCTTCTCGAGATCGCCTTGATCGTTTAATTTTTTTCGTAAAATACTGAACTCATTCTCCATCTTTTGACGCAAGAGCTTTTGTTCGTTAAGTTCCTTCTCGGTTACGGCAAGTTGACCCCTTAGTTTCTTAATGATACTTCGATGTTTCTGCTCTGTATTCGCGAGCTTCTGTCCTTCTTCCATCAACTGGGCAATTTGTTGTTCCTTCTCGGCAATCTTTTTCTCGGGACTTCCCGCTGGCGCAGTGGCAGCAGCGTTTCTTGCGGCCTCTGACACTTGCCGAGCTAGATATTGCAGCTTAGCTTCCAGAGCATCAATTCTTTCCACATGACTGTGAAGCTCTTCTTGATGTTGCGTGTTAGTCTCCTCTAGGGATTTCTCTAGGTCCAGGATGCGTTGCTCGTATAAGATAGAAGGCGAGGAGATGCGTTCAGGAACTGAGAGATCAGTAGATGCCGCTCTATTAATCTCGACCACAGGCATAGGGGGCTTATCCCCAGCCCGAGCTTCGTTATCGGCCTGCCCATCAGCAGCTGGAGTACCGGGCCTCACGGAATCCCCGTCGCCTGGCGCAGATGTCGCGGGGGTGTTTGTCTTATCATTCTTCGAAGTATCCTTCTCTTCCACGCTCGGTTGAGACTTCGTTGCGGACACTACAATTGAGACATCGGAGCTGCTACGAGGACTTTGACTCGGTGAACCGATATCGGTGCTTCTTCTAGCAGGCGAAGAATCGGGCCTTTGGGCGGCATTCTTTGCGGCGACAGCTCGTGCTAATCGCTCCTGCAATCTATCATTGGTAGATCTGGAAGGTGTCGCAGACCGGGTAGGTACGCTTCCGGCGGATGCTGTGGTAGACGAAGTCGACGGAGTCCTCGTTGGCCGTTGTGGCGTCGGCTGCTTTGCCGAATCTTCCTCGGCCAAGATATTATCAAGGCGAGCCTCGACACCTGCGACGGCCTGGGACAAGAAGGAGCCCCATCTTGACGACTTCTGGGGAGTTGACATGTCTAAGGCTGTCGAGCCCACTCGTTATAACGGGAGAAGAAATGATCCGTAGTAGGCAGTTGTGTCGCATGTAATTCGTTCATCTGGCAGTTCTGAAGACGGAATCGGCGCATTGTACAGAACCGTATGCTTTGGCTGCTGACAGCTGACGTGTCACAGCAACAAGGTAATATAGACAAATCCGACCTGCTGTCCCACCAACGGTAGAATGTCTAGAATTTGAAATGTCTTCGCATTTGGGATGTTCTGCTGTCTTTTTTGGGGGAAGAAACAACCCAGATTGGTCGTGGTAGTATTCGGCGTACGGGGCTACAGGTAATCTCGATGTTGCCATATACGAGGATGGAGTGACGAATGTTGGTCTCTCGCAAGTCTCGGGTGTTGAAAGGACCTTACGATACGGCTAGTAAAGCTTGGCAGGTATAATCTAGAGACAGCCAACCAGATGAGCTAATTGTTTCAAATACAACAAACCGCACACCATGTGAGATGCTGGTCTAGTACAGTATGTGCAGCCAATGCCAGATTGAAGACAACAAGACTCTTTTGAGTGGTAACGCTAAAATTGCTATAGATCTTGTTATGTTAAAGGGAAATAACCTTGCTATCTGCATATTCTAGCAAGCCTAAGGTGTATATATGTACATATATGAAATATGTAGGTACGATGTGTAGGTACATACATTACAGCGCCAAGCAGACCGGTGGACGTGAATTGTCATTGAAAGGGTTTAAGACCGGCACCTACATAGTAGCTACCGTACAGTACATGTAATATATATAAACCTCGAAATAATCGGGAATCGGATATCATTTTGAAATCGGCCGTTTTTCGAAAGCTCATGTCCAGAAGCCACCCAGGCGCGCTAACATGTATTAAGTCTCTTGCTAATACATGTATATACATATATGTATGGATACTATTACAGTACATAGGTACCTTCATGTGTAGACGGTCTACATACGTAATTGACGTAGTGCGTACATACATGGAGGTTAGTAGCCGGGGGTTACGTACGGGGTCGCCTGCTTGGTAAAGGTTAGAGAGCGCCACCAGGTCCACTGCACTTTACCATAAAATGTATGTACTCTCTCACGTATTTTATATAGAAAT
>KZ112780.1:0-20465 GCA_002120305.1 Hypoxylon sp. CO27-5 | reverse complement strand
TTTTTAATTAACGATTAATTATTATATATAAAATAAATATATTTATAAATTTATATTTTAAAAATTTATTATTATTTATTTTAATAATTTTTAAGCAAAAAGTTCGGGTAAATAACGGATTTTTGCTTTAAGGTTTTTTCTTTCTTAATTAGGCTTAGCTGTTATCTAATGTACAGGGGGGATGTTTAGGTGGTCTGCATCCTCGTTTGTGGATTACAAGGGAAACTTGGTGCTGTTCAAGCTACTACCGTACATTAGCAGTATACGCTAAGTGGGACTCTAGCACGATAAGATAAGCAGCTGAGCTTAGCTTGATGACGGAAGACGGAAGAGAGGCACATGTACCGTGTCGTCTTTCTTAACTAACAACGCAATAGGTACGCACGTTACGACGATGCATCTATTAGTTACTGCTGTCAACTCCCAACAACAAAACACTTCTCGTACATAATATCCTGGAGGTATGATGGGACAAAGACCTCAAAATGGAACCCTTCTCATTTGGTACCTCCGAGTCGCTAGATTATCCAGTCAGCGTACGCATGTAAGGCGATACATCATCTTGCCGTTATCGCTAAGTATCCATGACTGACAGACATGTATGTAGAATTAATTTAGAGGGCGACGAGACACCCCATCTGTACTCAACACTGTTACAAAGACCCGATCTCAGGCATATTGGTTCGAACTTAAGGTGTGTGTGTAGATAGATGGCTCCTGCAGCGTCCGTTATGCTAACTTGGGACATCTTCAGCCCGCATTCCGACCTCTATGTTACCGTCCAAGTATGGGCCGGCTCAAAGCCCTTAACGGTCCCGATCCAGACATCATACAGGGCATTTCGAAACGAGAGAAGGTATTATTAGGCTGCTATTTTGGAGAGACTCAGCGCGTAGCTAATACATTTTAGGTGGAGCGAATGGCTCACTTTGCCGATACCGTACAAGTCCCTCCCGATCAACTCGTACCTCGCAATAACAATTTGGGATCTATCACCAACAGGCGGGAAGCAAGCCCAAGGCCATGCGATTCCCTTTGGTGGGACAACCCTCCCCCTTTTCGATCAGGACAATCAGCTACAGAAGGGTAGGCAGAAATGCTTCGTCCATCGACACAAGCAAGCGGATGGAAACGATAATACAACGACGCCATCCAACATCGCAAAAAGAAGAAATGCCTCTAAGAAGGATGATGATATTATTGTTGACAAGGAAGCTGAAGAGCTCGAACGTCTAGAGAGATTGTTCAAGAAGCATGAGATGAACGAGATCCCTAGGGTGGAATGGCTTGATCAGTTGGTATACAGAGGGACTGAGAAACGTGGCTTGAAAGCAGCAAGGAACTCAGTCAAGTTACTTCAACGACAGGCAACGCTGAATGCTGAGCAGGACGGAGAGCAGAATAAGACTAATTCAGATGCCGAAAGCGCACCAACGCCTGGGCCCTCAAAGTTCATGCTGAATATTGAACTTCCTCGTTTTGATTTCCCTGTGGTATTCGCAGATCACGAATACCCGCCACCACCCGTCTCATCATTCCAGCATCTTTCAGCCTCCCAGTCGAATATTATCCTGAAGCCACCCCCTGAGGTGTCGTACGGACCTGGTATCAATGGGCCCGATACCCCAGGCAACGGCATGGGCGGTCGCTTAGTTACAATATACGACCCTGAGGTCGGTGCGAGAGATAATCCAGCTGAAAGCAAGCACAGACGACTGGTCAGAAGTCAACATCGCCATGGAATACTAGACAAAGACTTAAGGCCCAATGCAAAGGTTCGCGATGAACTAAATATGATTATGTCATATTCGCCGACCCACGTTTTGTCCCCCGAAGAGAAGGATCTTGTCTGGAAATTCCGCTACCACCTAACCAAAGACAAACGGGCCCTTACCAAATTCGTCAAATCCGTCAACTGGCAGGACCAGAGTGAATCTAAGCAAGCTATCCAGGTCCTTGGCAAATGGACTGATATCGATGTGGATGACGCTCTTGAGCTGCTCGGTCCTACCTTTGATAACCGGGCTGTGAGAGCATATGCTGTAGATCGACTAAGGAAAGCCGATGACCACGAGTTACTCCTCTACCTACTACAGCTAGTCCAAGCCCTGAAGTTCGAACACATCTCGGCGGATTCCAATCAAGCTACCGTGCGCGCATCGTCACTAGCTAACTTTTTGATTTCGCGAGCTGTTCAAAACTTCACCCTTGGGAACTACTTCTACTGGTATGTCGGAGTTGAATACGATGACAAGAGCAACAACCAAGGCGAGGAGGTCCGTACGATGTATGCGAAAGTCCAGTACGACTTCATGAAGGCATTGGAGGAGCGTCCAGGCGGTCGTGAAACGAGAGTCACTATCAGAAGACAGGCTGAACTCGTTACAGTCTTGTCTAAGATTTCGGCCGAGATACAAGCTTCTAACGAGTCAGTTGCTCGCAAGGCCGAGAAGGTTAAATCTTTCTTAGCAGATCCCAAAAACGAGGTGTTATCTATTGACCCGCCGTTGCCTATGCCACTGGACCCATCTATCATGGTTGTTGGAGTTATTCCTGAAGAAACGCGGGTCTTTAAGTCGTCCTTATCACCGATCATGGTAACATTTAAGACAGTATCAGGCAGCAAATACCCTATTCTTTTCAAGACTGGCGATGACCTACGTCAGGATCAACTTGTAATCCAGATCATCACGCTTATGGATCAACTCCTCCAAAAGGAGAACCTGGACCTCAAACTGACGCCATACAAAATCCTTGCGACAAGCACAACTGCGGGTGCTTCTCAATTTATTCCTTCTCAGACCTTTGCAGCAATATCTTACAAGTATCGTAATAACCCTGCCCTTGCCTACCTGAAACAGCATAATCCAGACGAACGAGCTTATCTAGGAGTACGAAAGGAAACACTCGATACCTTCGTCAAGTCATGTGCGGGATACTGTGTAATTACTTACATCTTGGGTGTTGGTGATCGGCATCTCGATAACCTTCTTCTGACACCTGATGGTCACTTCTTTCACGCCGATTTTGGCTTTATCCTGGGTCGTGACCCCAAACCCTTTGCGCCAGCAGTGAAGCTTAGCAAGGAGATGGCCGACGCTATGGGCGGCTCGAACCCCCCGAGCGAACATTATCTACAGTTTAAGCAATATTGCTTCCTCGCATTCGCAGCGCTGCGGAAGTCGTCGAACCTAATTCTGAACCTGTTCAGCCTCATGGTACACGCTAATATCCCGGACATTAAGATTGAGCCGGATAAGGCGGTGTTTAAGGTGAAGGAACGGTTCCATTTGGAGTTGAACGAGGAAGATGCGATCAGGCATTTGGACGGGATCATGGAGGATAGTCTCAATGGCATTATGCCTGTCGTTATTGATCGACTGCATGACTGGGTCCAGGCTTTTAGGCCTTAGAGTTGCTACTTGAGTTATGTATTGGTACTTAAAGGTTTTGGATTGACATTAGATGTTTTCCTCTACATAGATATGTAGAGATTCATGCTACCGGCGATTCTTGGCGTTGAAGATATTGCTAGCTTCCGCAACACATATAAGATACCCTGTGCGAACACAGTTACAAACAGCTGCAGATGCCGGCCTCTTTATGTGAAACAGATGTGCGGGATGTTGCAGCCACAGCCGTGAAAATATTCCGTTTGCTAAAGGCAACTCGCATGGGAAAGTTGTTCTCGATATATCTATCCTTGACTATTTACCTAGGTTTTTTTTTTTTTTTTTTTTTTTTTTTTAGCTGCAGATGTCATCTCCCGAAATATGGCTAGGTAGTGGATATCTCCTGTGGAATAAGAAACTACCATACTATACTAGTTGACCTACATGGACTACTGCATCGGAGATCGGGATGTCGTGCGGAACTAAACAGGATTTGTGTTGCCTGTCAATATCGCTTCTAGAAGCCATTATTAACTCCGCTATCGTCGCTATAAATGTGTGTTTTTTTCCTCTATTCTCTAGCTTGGATTGTTATGGCATTCTCTCTCCCTCTCTTCTGATTTCCATTATCTGTCTACCTTTATATAAAAGACATGTGGCCTCGTCAATCTAACTACACGTTGCATCTCGCATTGATAATGGGTGATGGGGCTTCAAAACGGACGTAAGGTAATTGGCAGATTAGCTTACTCCAATTTTATTTCTTGGAGCAGAAGTACAAATCCGTATTTGTTTCTCGGATTTAAACATCAATATGGACTGGAGCGTCGATATTCACTTTATTTGGCGCAGGTACATAAATAAAGTGTAAGGCGAGAATGGTCACGACACTTTGGGTATTCATACATTAAATAATTCGTATTGTCGTTGGTTAAGTAAGGGCTATGTTGCTATTGAGAATATTGAAAAGTTGACCTTTAGCTACCAATGGACAACTCAATCTTTATATATCAACATTCATTAATGGTCTGATATTCTCTCCTAAACACGTAACGATGTGGTGTAAGACTCCAATTGTGTGGCAGGTGTGGTTAGGTACCTCGTCCTGCTCATCCTTTTCGTCCTTTTCGTCCCAAGAACACACTAAGTCGTGTAAGTTTCCTAATCGGGCCAGCTTGACTTTTCCTTATCGGGGAATCCCCACCTGTTTAGTCGGTAAATCTTTCTCGTAGTTCTTCACATTTCGAACTTGCACCAGAATCCAGGGACCTCTCCGACCCGACCCCTACCTAGTACCATCCCATCCCATCCCATCCCGTCACTAACTTGACAGACTGGTCTGCCATTGCGGGTACGGATATTTGTCCCCTGAGTTCACACGTTTCGAGTTGCATCTAATCTCGAACTGTCTTCACTATCAAGTTGAACCAAAACTTGCTTGATCGCCGTAAAGTCGCATTCTCATCTTGAACATCCCGATTTCCCACGTTCTCTCGTGCACGGCCTTTAGAAGAAGAAGCACATCATTTCATTTTACAGAGTGCCATCCCAGCCACCACCGTCGTTCGTGACACCCTTGATCCTAGCAATCCTGGACCTGGGCTAGCCTCCTCTCCCCTTCTCTCTCTCCACTTGGAAAACAGAAGCCCACCGCGCCACTGACTCTGTTTCTCCTCTTGCTTTTGAGCTTTCCGCTCTCGTCCAATTGCTCTAGACCATTGTGGTTGTTTCTGGTCTTGTCAATCGCGTTGCGCCGGGATGATTCGACTGTGCTCTCGCTCATATCGTGTCATACGCAAGTAAACTTGTGCCTCTTTGCCCATTTCAGATACGCGACCGACCCCAAGCCGATCGGATCTTTAGGGACCACTTTCACTCGAGCCCCGAGCGTCCACGGTTCGTACTGTTGACTTTCTTACCAATTCTTGCGCTAGGCCTTTTCTTGACTGTTTCATCTCCTCAAGTGATCTTTTTACCTGACTCGAACCATCCAGTCTACTTCTGGCCGACGACGAATCGCGTTCTATTTCCGTACCTGATCTGTTTTGTCAGCGCATTTGCTCAACTTTAATCATGCCCGCCAAGGCAGCAAGTAATGGTGCTGCCGCACCGGCAACATCCAGTACTAAGCGTTTCGAGCTTCCGGCCTTGGAATTCAAATTCGGATCTCTAACTGACGGAACCGACATTCCACCACCTCTGCCGTCCCCGAAAGAGGAAGTTCCGTCACCACCGAAAACACCGGTCCCGGAAGAGGTTGAGAAGAAGAAGCAGGAAACAAATGGCACCGCCAATGGTCATGGTACATCCCCTAACAAACCCAGCGTTCCCGCCGTCCCAGCCAATGTGGGCGTAAAGCGACCATTAGAAGATGGTCCTACATCACCCGCGCCGTCAAGCCGTGGGAGCCTTAGACGGCTACTTAGCAGAACGTTATTGAACAACGCTTACGATGAACAAGGGTCCGTTATTAGCCAAACTACATCTAGACCTCCGAGTCGAACGGCGAGCACAATTACGGATGAGAAAAAGTCAAAACGCTCCAGCGGTTGGTTCAAACGATTACGGACCCACGATAACTCCCATAAAAGGGCCAGCCAATTCTTTGAGGAACCAAAGACACCGCGTGGTCCGCCCCCACCGATGATCCCAGAACTGAGCGCTCTTGAAACCAAAGTCGATACCCATCTAGGCGATGATCTATTCAAAGAAATCAAATAAACGGGCCATCCCACCCCACGAAAAACAAAAAGATATCCCATCTACGGCCTCATTTTGGTTGCCCGCCTCGGCATTTTCATTGGCCTTGGATATTAACTTTAACCAGCTGCCATAATTATCATACGGCACTGTAATATTCTGCTATCGATACGACGATTATTTCGAAACGAGAGGAGGAGGCGTTGCTTCGAAGAAATGCTTTCAGGGTGGAATCTTAGATACCCAGCTCCTGCGTGAGCTCATTCAACGACATACTTGTCAATTCTCTTCGTTTTTTTCTTTATTCAGTATTATTTCCTCCCCTTTTTCTTGAATCTCCTCACACGCCTATAAGTGTGTTACAGTGAGAATATCTGGAAAGGGTTTCATGTATGTCTTCTATGTTTGCCCCCTTAACCCCCCACTTATTTCTTTGGGTGTACAATTTCCACCCTGTTATTTTCTAAGGGGGAGAAAACGGTACGGTCCCAGCAATTCGAACTTGACTCGGCCCGGATAGCGATTTGCTTTGGGGAAAACGGCGGAAGGGCCAAAAGTTTGCAGAGAGAGTCGGCGGAAGGACGTAAGGCAAAAGAAGTCACGGGGCGATTATTTTTTTCAATCACGGTTAACATTTACGGCTATGTGCTCATGGGTCACGATAGCGGGAGAAATTCATACCCTGCCTTGCGGTTGGAGAGGATTATCATCATATTTTGCTGTGAAATAGTGCATCTCTGGCGCGAAGGGCATCATCAATTTTTCCTATTCTCGGGTACTTCCTTAATGCTCTTGCTCAGCCTGCTCAAGAATTCAAACGGGGAAGTAATCAGGGAGCTCAAATCCATTCTGGTCTTGTCTTCGAGTTGGTGACGCGTTGCTAATTGCTATTGGTGCTTTTGCAAGTGAGAGCGGCATGAATGATACAGATATAGCTCCCCTTTTATCAATTGCATGACAGGCTAAAATCGAAAAGTTGGAAAAAGGGGGACGGTGATTAGATAAGCTTATAGCTGTAGCTTCGACCAATCATTTATCGCTTCGGTAATACTTTGACAAGGTAATAACGTCATTGCCGAGTTCAGCTTCCAGAGCTCCGAACTTTTTGTTATCAGATCTTTAATATCCACAATACCATCATGCAACTACCTCAATTCAACATCACATACATACTTATGCGACAATATGGCTAGCCTCCGACCTCTCAGAGCGCAAGGCATAGCTAGTTCACTCTCTAGAGACTCAATTCGGTCATCTCGTCGTACGAGTGCCTCGAAATTGTCGCCTGCGTCGTGCATGCAGGTTCGATATAAATCGGGCCCGTACGGGTACACCCAGGCAAAATCACTGGTCTTCAGCGAATATGGAGAACCGAAAGATGTCCTGAAGTGAGTTTTCTCTCCACGCAATCACAATTGCTTTCATCTAGTCTAAACGAAGCTAATTCAATACCTTTGCTTGTAGATTACACACCCACTCCATCTCCCCAACCCTCCCCTCCTCATCCGTGCTCCTGCGCGCCCTCGCCTCGCCCATCAACCCCGCCGACGTAAACACCATCCAGGGCACCTACGGCGCCAAACCCACCTTCAGCAACCTCCTCGGCACCGCCGAACCCTCCGTCATCCCCGGTAACGAGGGCGTCTTCGAAGTCGTCTCCTCGTCCGCCCCGGACATCGCCAAGGGCGACTGGGTCATCCCGAAGAAAACCCAATTCGGCACGTGGCGCACGCACGCCCTCGCCCCGGCCGACGCACTCATCAAAGTCGCCAAGAAGCAAGGCCTCAACCCCCTGCAGGTCGGCACCGTCGCCGTAAACCCGTGCTCCGCGTACCGCATGCTCAGGGACTACGTCGCGGACCCGCCGCTGCGCGAGGGCGACTGGTTCCTGCAGAACGGCGCCAACAGCGGCGTCGGCCGCGCCGCCGTCCAGCTCGGGAGGTTGTGGGGGTACCGTAGCATCAACGTCGTGCGCGCGCGCGACACGCCCGAGGACACGGAAAAACTAAAAGAGGAGTTGAGGGGGCTCGGAGCTACCCACGTGGTGACCGAGGACGAGTTCCTGGCGCGCGAGTTCAAGGACCGGCTCGCGGAGTGGACGCGCGGGAGCCGCGAGGGCGTGCGTCTGGGGCTGAACTGCGTGGGCGGGAAGAGCGCGCAGACGATCGCCAAGAGCCTGGGCGTGGGTGGTACGATGGTGACGTACGGGGGTATGGCGAGGCAGCCGGTGGCGCTGCCGACGGGCTTGCTGATCTTCAAGGACATACGGTTCGTGGGGTTCTGGCTTAGCCGGTGGGCGGACCGCGACCCGCGCAGCAAGGAGCAGACGGTTGCCGAGATCCTGGAGCTGGTGCGGCAGGGCAAGTTCAGGGACGTGCCTGTCGTGGAGGTCCCGTGGACGTGGGACACCGAGCTGGATACGCTGAAGGAGGCTGTTCAGGGCACGCTGCAGGGGTACCGTGCTGGGAAGGGGGTTTTCGTGTTCAAGGATACGTAGGAAGGGAATAAGAATAGGGGAATGGGGGATGATGAGTATATGAGGCTGCGTAAAATCGTGGACTCGGTGTCTGGGATGCCCGGTCTGTATTTGTTTGAGGACGAGGTGAAAGCGGTGTTATGATATTACGATATGAATACAACGTCAAGCATTTACTATGTGTATAGCGGCTAGAGGATTGTTAAGAGAGGAATGGAAATTCGCCTGGAGTGGGCTAAAATAGCGGAAATGCTAGAATTAAAACGTCTATCACAATCGAATTGTCTGAATTCAGGTGACGGGAATGTCTTCTCTATTTCGCGTATTGCTAAATGCATGTTGACACTCCTTCCTCCACTATCAATCATCCTTGTCAGTCAACGCACGTAACGCCGGTGCAATCCTATGCTAATAAAAACCAACTGGGAAAATCCTTAACCTCTAGGAAAAGGGGCGAGCCAAGATTTGATAGAAAGGCGTTGCTGCCGTCCCTTGCTCTCTACATATTCTTCCGGTTGTTCATGGGGTTGAATATTCTCAGTAACTCAGAACAAGCCCGTCTGAACTTCCACAGGTGAGGAAGACGGTGATAAATGCGTGATGTACGGCCCGTTCCTTCATCCTTCTTCTCGGGCAAATATGTAGCACCGAGTCTGTTCTTCAGCCTACTCTTCTATTTCGGCTGCGGCGTGGCATATGTCTTAGTCCACTCCTTGGCTGTTGCGATGGCCTTGTTCTCGTCCTCCTTCCAACTCTTAGCTACGTCTGCAGCTAAGGGATCATCTGGGTTCGGGGCACCGAGCAGAGCTTGGATAGATAAGAGGATAGTTCGAATCTGAAGGGCAGGAGACCAGTTGTCTGGGAATAGCAGTGTCAATAGAGGTCTGATAATGATGGGATATAACAGTAAGGAAGCATACTCTTAAGCACGTCCAAGCAAATACGGCCAAGCTTATCTACGTTGGGGTGGTAGATCTTGGTCAAGAAGCGGATCTTGGGAGGAACCATCGGGTAGTCATCTGTTAGGAATAGCTCGAGCTTGAATACACCTCCTATAGCAGAAAAAATAATTAGCAACGAATCGGCATATCATTACTAAGGCAAAACATAAGGTAGTGGCTTGGGCAAGTACACACCCTCGTACGGCGATCCCGAGGGGCCGTGAATCTCAACGTCAAAATATCGGAGGTTATCCTCATGGGGAACGGCACTAATACCCGGGACTCTGGAAAAGACTTGGTCAGATCTATAATCTCCAAGAAATAGGGTTTGAATCTCACGGTTCGGTCATCAGACGTTCCGTCTCCTTCACGATACGCTTTGGCAACGCCATCTTAACTTGTAGAAGTGGTAAAGAGGGAAAAGAAAAGACGAGCTCTATTCAACGCCGTGAACTCTAATTAAGAAACTCGGCCAGAGGATAGAGAAGACAGCTCCGGTCTATTTCCGACAAGGCTGAAGTTGCAATGAGCTGGGTAGCTCGCGGACGCCCGGGGTGTCACAATAATTGCCAGCGGGGTGAAACAGGTTTGGTAATCGTCTGCGTGGCGGGGAAGCAAATTTAACGATGGATGTTGTTGCTGAAAGGGAATCCAAGTAGGCACAAAATGGCGAGGACAGACGAGGAACTGCGACTTTAGCTTCAGGACAGGAAATATTTCAAGAACCGATTACGTCGAAGAGAGTACCTAAAATTCACTAATCTTAGTTTTCGTGACTGGAGCGAAAGTTGCGGCTCGGACAAAAGAAGTGAGTGGGATGTTCCTTGCGATAAGAACGGGGCAGACATTGGCACCTAGCGTGTACTTTGTAACGCAGGCAGGCAGTATGCCCCTCATTCGTCGGTGTTCGTCGGTGCTAGTATTTTCTTCACCGAATACCATGTTTGAGTACGGATCTGAGGTGTTATAGATGTTACCAGGGTATACTATAATGATCATAGGTATTCTGATGCTAATATTGTAAAAGGACATGCTACATAGAATATATGACCTTGGCTAGCATTTGATTGTTTCGAGAGACTTTCCCTTCTACCTACTAATAGTTGAGTACCTAATCTAACATAATCTAACATATATGTACCCTTACGCCAAATCAATGAGAGAGGTTACTTGCAGAATGGATGCGGGGCAAGCAATTCTTTAGCTCCATGTCCCCATGATCTCATTTATAAACGTTCCTGGCGCTTTACCTTATGTAATCGAGATTCGACGCTAAATATGAGGCTCCTCTATCGATAGCGAATCGCGACGTCCAGCGCGCCGTAATCCATCAGGGTTGCCTTCTAATAGGACATTGTTACGTCCAATGCCTTCTTACATAAAACTCTTTATAATCTGGACTATCCTAGCTATTTCATGAGCCTCAATGAATTCCTCCCTTTTCTATATTAATAATCTAATCTAATCTTCGCTACCTCCCACGAACACAGTCGATCCCATCTCGGAGAGCTGATGAAGAGTCAAAGCGAGGTTTAATAGTTGAGAGGACATACGTATGAGTGGGAGATGGGCCGTAGCGCAATGAAAAGTTCGTCGAGAACTCAGTGAGCATAGGCTCCTGCAAATTAAGCAGCTATGCCTTCAAATTTTGATCACCTGGACCCTTCCAAGAAGGGCAAGCCAATCACGTCCGCCTACGATAGTGAGACTTTCGATGCCGACGTGACTATCCATGTTGACGGTCTTGTTGGATCGGCTACCATATCGCCTTCTGGTCGTGATGTTGCTCTCGCATCGTAAGTCGACTATTTCACCTCACCTTGTAATACATGCTCACAATATCAAAAGGCCTGAAGGTCTAGCCATCATCGACCTTGATTCCCCGTACAGTCCTCCTCGGCGTTTAAGTAGTCATGGGCTCCCATGGTTGGTGGTCGATGTTCAGTGGTCACCTTTTGCTGCCCGAGACTACTGGGTGGCTTCAACAGCTAACCATCGCTGCCTGGTTTGGAATTTGAATCTGAGAGAAGACTCCGCGACAGGGGCTATCGAGCACTCTCTCCAGGGCCACAGTAGAGCGATTACGGATGTCAACTTCTCGGCTCACCACCCTGATATTCTCGCCACCTGTGCTGTCGATGGTTTCGTCCATTGCTGGGATTTACGGAGGCCTAAGCAGCCTGTCTTAACTTTCAGTGACTGGTTCGCTGGGGCCACCCAGGTTAAATACAATCGGCAAGATCCCAATGTGCTAGCTTCGTCTCACGACAGATGGCTACATATTTGGGATGAGAGGAAGGCGTCGGCACCTCTTAAGTCCATCAGTGCGCATACGTCTAAGATCTACGGTCTCGATTGGAATCGTACCAAAGCGACTAGCATTGTCACTTGCTCACTGGACAAGAGTATCAAATTCTGGGATTACAATGAGCCTGAGAAACCGGAAAGAATTATCCGGACAGACTTCCCAGTTTGGCGCGCGCGTCATACTCCTTTCGGCTGGGGTCTACTAGCTATGCCCCAAAATGATCCTGGGAATCTTTACTTGTATGATGCCCGCCGTGCGGAAGGGGAAGGCTGGGATGATACCATTAGTCCACGTAAAATTTTCCCTGGTCACGGAAGCCATAAGGTAAAAGAATTCTTGTGGAGGGGTCGTGGGACAATTTCTGATGGAATAGACAATCGAGAATTCCAGCTTGTATCATGGGGCGAAGACAATCAATTACGTCTTCACAGGGTTGACCAAGCCATCCTAGAGGTTGTCGGCCATGTAAAGGGTGGCCCAGCCCGAAATATGAACATCACAAGAAAAGGGGCTGCATATAAAACTTACCGGGCCATTGATGATCAGGCGAATAGAGACAAAAGAGCAGCTACCATGAGCGACCCTCGCCCCGGCAGTGGAGGCAGTCAATTCCGTCGGAGTGCTCTCACTATGGGAATGCAGAGGATGTCGTCACACTATCCTCGCTCCGGCGGGGTCCCAAGCTGGAAAGGCCCGTCTATGAAAGCAAAATCTGTCGCAGGGAGAGTAATCAATCGGCACCTGGACCAGCTTGGCTGGATGAAAGGCGTCACAATGAGCAAGAAGTCAGGGATGATTGGAACACCTCCAAGGAAGGAGTCCCGAGACTCTATCATGTTTGGACATAACTTTCATGACGAGCATTGGGGTGAACCAGAAACGCTGCAAGAGGAGATCATCCGTGTCAGCCAGCAGATGCCAAACGTCAAATGGGATAACGTGGATATGGAGTCTCTTACTCTCAGAGCTTCTCTCAAAGGTCCCTGGGGTGCAGACGGTGATACTATCTTTATTAAAGTTAAAGTGGACATTCCCAGAAACTACCCTAAATCAAGAAGCCCAAGATTCATAATCGAAAAGACAGCTCTGATGTCGGATGAAACGCATAAAAAACTGGACCGAGAAATTCATCAACTAATAAGCCAGTTCTCGAAAAAGCGACAGAACTGCCTCGAGGTTGCGTTTAGCTACCTTCTTGGAGAGGTGGATCTTTCTAGTAGTGATTCGCTCTTCAAGAATGTTAAGGATTTAGATGATGACCTTGGTGGACTCGCCGACGAGAGCTCAAGTGAGGACGAAGATAACGATATTCCCACTGGCGGCTCTGCAAATATGTCCCAAGAGCTTAGTGCAAGCACCGAACTAGATGCCACTCTTGCCCCGACCAATCGGCAGATATTACTGCCAATGCCGCGTTTATGTGGTGGCCGTTTCTCGAATGATGGAAGATTAGTCTGTTTCTTCCCTACTAAGGAAGAAAAGGCTAAGATCTCTTTCTTCTCTGGTACCGACTCTATCAGGGAGCGCCCTAAGGGGGAACCTAGCTTCGCAGGGTTTGGCCGACTTCAGCAGGAATCATCCGCACCGAGAAATAGATACACCAATGAAGATGCTTCTGGAACAGAGGACCAATCTGATTCGGACGAGGGAGAAGAATCATCAAGCTCGAGCGACTCGGAAACCACCTATATGCACAAAGTCAACATGTGGTATTTGCCAGGGCGGCGTTTCAGAAAGACATTCAGCGGTAGTTATTCGATGCACTCAAGTGGTGGAGGAACCGGCATTGGCACGGGCACGGGCACTGGTACTAGCAGACGTCGCCCAGGCAAGCCCAAGAACATTATATCCATCTATAATTTTGCCAATGAGCTACCTTCCAAGCAAGAGTTTGCTCAAGAATATTGCATCTTCGGGGACGGGCCGGATGTGTGTGAACAAAACGCGGCTGTGGCAAAGAAATATGGCCGTCTCGATTTGGTTGACGTTTGGAATTATGCAGCGTTGTTGCTTCGAAAGGATATCCCTCTCGAGCTTTTAGGGGACGGTCAAAACAAAGAGTCAATACTCGTCATCGCCAGAGATGCTCTCACCCGCTTTGGCAATGATAGGCCGTCCTCTGGAGATTCAACCACTGCGGCGCTCACTGGTCGAGTCAAGTGGGGATATCATCCTCTGGCGAAAGACCTTATTGATGATCTTTTCTGCTATTTCGAGAAAATGGCCGATGTGCAAATGCTTGCTATGCTTGCTTGCATATTTAGCGAGACATCTGCTGAGGACAGCGTCGCCTATGCTGAATCCCATCTCACTCAGCCGGAAACGCCACTCCCTATGAAGGCACCATCATTCTCATTAGATTACTTCCCTACAGATGCATCACTTTGGCACGTCAACTATAATCATCACAAGAGCCAAGCTAACTCAGGCATTTCTACCCCAAAGACATTACATACTCCCGTTAATCTCGTTGGTTCCTACGGATCCGAGGATGTAACGTGGGGTGGTGATCCAAAATCTAACTCCTACTCCTGCGGGGAGACGCCACCGACGACAACGCCGCGAGAGCCCGATGGCGATCCGACTCAGAGCTTAGCCACATCGCCCGACAATAGGTTATTAACTCGTGCTAATACTGCGTTAACTGCAAGCCTAGCTAGTTTCCCTAGGCCTTTTGCGAGTGTTGCATCAACATCTCCCCCTGGCCGGAAACGCCCTAGTCCTGGGGAAACATTCCTCTCCAATCTAGCTCCTACCAATATCACCTGGGGCGGCTCAACCATCCTTGGTGGCCCAACCCCTGAACCGTCGGGAACCGCACGTAATTCATATTCTGACGACGAAATGCGGAACGATGATAATTTACCACTCGTATGCTATGGAATATCTACAGAAATGGAAGATCAGTCCATATTCGATGACGACGGCTGGCTTGGTGTTCCTTTTCTCCAGCCCTCGCGTCATGCTATATATGCGGGCTACCGTCACGCGTACGCCGAAATGCTACAGATGTGGAATCAACCTTTAGCTCGCCTCGAAATCTTGAAATTCAATGTTTTCAAAGAAGATCCTTCCAACCCTCAAGCCACGAGCTTTGCCGGTTCAGGAGCTGCTAGCTTCTACGATTCGTACCATAGCACGGAGAATCTAAGTCACAACTCGAGTTCACACCACGGTGCTACTTCGCCTATTGTACTAGGCAAGAAAGAATTGTTACAGTCGTTAATCACGTCTGACCGCGGCATCGACGTAACCGGCATATGTCGCGTGCACGAGATTCATCTGGATCCTGTGAGGCAGACACATGCTAGTGCGACGTTTGGAGGTGCAGTAGGAACTTGTGATCGCTGCAAGCGTACACAGATGCAGCTATTCTGCGTAATCTGTAACGAACCCATAGACGCGCTCTACCCACCCTGCCTCTCATGCGGCTGCGCTAGTCACGATGCTTGTATAGCGGAATGGCACGCGGTGGGTGAAACCGAGTGTCCGGCAGGGGATGAGTGCAATTGCGTCGAGGAAGCAAGCAACGGCCAGGTTGAAACATGGGCCGCTATGATGGGCGCTCTAAGACAAGGCAAGATCCGCAAGCCCTCAGATGGAGATGTGGAGGGTAGATTAGGTCCCGATAAGCGCGGCTCGATCGATAAGTACGATTGGGAGAAGGTCGCGAGCGGTGCTCATATCCCGCTCGCGGACGGACAGGGCAAGCCTTTGGATCAGAAGGAGCCCCCGCAGCTCCAGAATCCCATGTCGGCTGCGAGAATCAGCCTTGGGAATAAGCTTAGGAAGTCGGCGGGGAATTGGGGGAGCACTTCGTCGTTGAGGAAGAAATCTGGTGGTGCGGGCGCCTCGGGGTCGAATGTTAGGCGCTGATTAGGTGACACAGAATCAAATGGCGGCGCACGGGTGTATGATAACAGAATGAGGGTGGAGGTATTATCCATCTTTTCTGGGAGCGGGAGTCGGGAGTTTGAGAGATCTCCATGTAATGTATATGGTTATAGTATGTGATACATATAGGCCGGCAATGAGAAATTGAATTGAGATCTGGTTTCGCGTTGCTATCGACCGGCTTTTGATACGCGAGGATAACATCCTGAGGGCGAAGCCTAAGTGTCAACATCGCTAGCTTCTCTTCTTCCTGATCTCAAGCTCTCTTTACAAAAGAGTGGGAACGTGCTCTCCCCCGAATGAAATGATTCATCGTTCTTATTCATATCATTCAGTACCACGTGAGCAATCATCCTTCCTTACTTCTCCCCCTTTTCCTCCCAGCCCCTAGTTTTTGATGCTTATTCCCAACTTCAACCAATACGTCACACCTCAAGCATAGGAGATAGGTAGGTACCTAGGTAGGTATTCATATCTTACAAAGTCCGCGACGCATCTAAACCGCAGTAAAACAGCCCCAGACCAACCTCCCTTTCCACCCCCACACCCACACCCACCATTCGCCCGTTGCCTAGGTAATCTACCAGCAACGGCACATCTGCACGCAGCGGCTCGTGGGGTCCGCGTGGCAGTTGACCAAGCTGCCGGAGCCGGAGCAGAAACACAGGTCTTGGCACGGGGTGTCGAGACCGCCGCCGCAGCTCATCTGCTGGCCGCCGGGTTGGGGGCTTGGCGTGGGTAATACGGCGGCTGAGACCGAGGTTGCGGCTGTGAAGATTAGGGGGAGGAGAGTGGTGAGTGTGCACTGGTTTGGTTTGTTAGTGTTGAGGTCGGGTTAAAGGGAGGGGGAAAGGAGGGAGGGTTCGGGATGTTACCTTCATCTTGGAATTGGTGCTATGGGGAGGGTTTCCTTGGTTGAGGCTTATGAGTCGTTTACTGGGGCTTGGTCTTGTATATTGAGCGTGAATGTTGAAGTTTGAAGTTATCTAGATTGATCTCGCATCTACGAATAAGGCATACGAGAGTTTAAATACGAGGTTAAATAGTTTCCTATGTAACATGATATGACCTCATTTCATCTCTTCTCATATTCCATAGCCGCCATGCTCAACTCCGCGCCGGGAAATATCCCAAAGGGTAAAGAGCAAACATGAGAACTATTCCACAAAATTATGCTCGTATAACGTATGCAGCGTGCGTAGCTTTTGTACGCACGTATATTAGACGATGACTTGGGATATATTCACTTTAACCGGGAGGATGGATGTTATGTTGCAATGACATGTAGCCGTTGTCGTTCGTGTAGGGATCCAGGGGTGCGAATGCTACGCTGTCGCTCATCATTTACCAAACATTTGCTGGATGGGTCGCTGCAGTAGATAGGTAGGTTATAATATGTTGATTAGTAGTAGTTTCATATGATGCTCATATTATTCTGCACATTTGTACGTTCTGGAAACGTCTGACAATTAACAACGTACCTTAGGTACTCAATATACGGCAAACAAGGCCTAAGGAATACACCTCCATGTCAATAACAGGAATGTGTAACATAATACCAAACCCCGAGTTCAGTAAGAAATGAATCCTTCGTCGGATGAAACGACGAACAAATACCCTTCCAGTTGATATGTTACTGAAGCGAGTCATTTTGACGTTGGATGATCGTCACCCATTTGCTTTAGGCAATTTGCAACGAACTCTGTTGAGACGCAGATTTTCTGTACATAGCATACTCCTACAAGATACGACGTTAATGCACAACTTAGCAATCAACATTGTATAGTATTGCCCAATCGATCCAGCGAATCGCAACATCTGGTTACAATGTCTTCTTTAAATCCCCGTAGGTCCTACGTATCTTGCTTGCTAGGATCCCACCCGATCAACTGAACCAACTAATGGATAATCCAGGTTCAATCCTTCCAGGCAGATAACGCATCGAGATCGCCATCGTGGGATGTTCCAATACCCAAGTCCCACATTGAGACAATCCTTGGACAAGACGCAGACTTCTAACACACGCTCCTATGAATACCCTCCGCCAGCCTAGACACTTGTCCCTCCAAGACCTCCTTACCCTCCTGCTCAAGCCCTCCCTTCCTCGCATGCTTCCTGGGGCGGCTATCCCCGACCGGCTTCTGCTTCTGGAGGATGGACAGGTCAACCTCATCGCCATCAATCAGCGTCTCGGTAACAGATACTAAGTCCGTAATAAGCCGATCCAGCAGATCCAAGCTCATGGACTCGCGGATAACGACTCTCAAGATCTCAGTCTTGTCCTCACCAGGCGGCAGCGCGTAGTTAGGGATTATCCACTGGCGCGCACGCATGAGCAGAGACACGGACTCCTGCTTGATGTGGGGGAACTTCTCGCGGAACTCGTCCGTAAGCCTGAACGAGACGACCGGCAGCCCCGCCACGTAGTCGGCCGAGGTCTCGCCCGCGGCGCCGAGGACCGCTTGCTTGGCATCCGCGAGCACGCCCGCACCCACGCCCCCGGCAGTAGCGCGGCGGTGGATATCCGAGACGCACGTGTACCACCCGGTAGCTTCGAGGCTCTTGGACAGCAAACGCGCGTTGCGCAGGCAGTTCTCCATGATCTCGCGGTACCCGTCGAAGCCCAGGTGGATCAGGTTGTAGTACTGGGCGATGACCTGGGCGCCGGGCCGCGAGAAGTTGAGCGTGAAGGACTTCTCCGTGCCGCCCAGGTAGTGCAGCTCGAAGACCAGGTGCTGCGGCAGGTACGCCTCGTCCCGCCAGATAATCCATCCGACGCCCGCGTAGACGAGGCCGTATTTGTGGCCGGATGTGTTGATGGACTTGACCCGGTCGAGCTCGAAGTTCCTTGGGAGTGAGGTAAGTAAGGGTTGATTTATTTTATTTTTCCTTCCCCCCCCTTTTTTTTTCTTTCCTTTTTTTTTCTTTGAGAAGGTGTGGTCACGGAGTACTCACCATTTCGACCCACCGGCCTGTGCATGCGTGAACGGCGCCACGAAACCGCCCGACGCGGCATCTACATGAATCGGGATATCAATGCCCGTCTTCTCCTGGTACTCATCCAGGATCTTTGAAATCTCCTCCACGGGCTCATAGTGGCCGGTATACGTGGATCCCATAATAACAAAACAACCAATGGTGTTCTCATCAATATTCTTCCTCACGAGTTCCGGATCTAGCCGGTACTTGCTCTCCTTGGAGACGGGCAGGATGCGCGCCTCGACATCGAAGTAGCGCGCGAACTTCTCGAGCGCGACTTGCGCGTTGGCGCCCATGATGATGTTGGGGTTGGAAGTATCCAGGCCCTTTGCTTTGCGGGCTTCCTGCCAGCGCCGCTTCATCGCTAGTCCGCCGAGGTGGATGGCCTCTGAGGAGCCGGTGGTGGCCGAACCAACGGCGCGCTCGCTCTTCCTGGCTCCCCAGAGATGCGCCAGGATGCTGACGCAGCGCTCGTGGAGAGTCATCATGGCTGGGTACTCATCATTGTCCGCGAGGTTTTTAGACAGGTTCTCTACCATCAGCTGGGTCGCGTTCGGTTCCATATACGTTCCAACGAAGCTGTAACATGAGTTTAGCAACCCCCATACCTAGGTCTTATGCGTAAGGTCTTACCTGGCGAGATTCAGATTTGGCTTTCCATCTAGGTCCAGCTCATCGCGGATGAGTTGATATACACTATCCGCCGGTGCGCCCTCTTTCGGGAGCTCATATTTGGATACCTCTGTCTCACTTGCGTACTTAGTGCTATACGGCGTGAGATGAGAAGTAGTCATCGTCTGGCGCAATTGTCGGCCATTTTCAGTGAGGTAAGCATCGTGGAGGCGCTCGACGAGCTCCTCCGGGTTGATCTAAAGGAAGGTAATTAGTTGAATAGACCATGGGAGAGTCCATATATTAGGTAGGTACTCACATGACGGGCTAAGGACATAATGACTCGTTTTGGCGTTGGATTCTTGGCGGTCAGTATAGTGTGTAGAACATTGATAGTAACCTAAGGGAATCGAAAGCCAAGACGACTAGGTCTTGGCCTTGATCTACTTATAAGAGTGACCCATAGGCAATTGAGATTTACCCATTGCAATTACTCTGTTTACTAGGACTTAGACTTATGGAGTTATCTGGCGACCTATGACGGTGATGACGTAACTACTTGTTCGTAGGCTAGTAGGTCAGTTTTCAATGAATCCCACTTGGCCTATTGTACCAATTGGTGGGGAATCATTTGCCCTAAGTTTACAAAGGATTATTATGTTATAAATTTATAAGGAATAGCTTCCCGATTAGGCAAAAAAGTCGCCCAAATAAGAAAGTAAACTACTAGTCGCATATTAGCTTATACGTTAGTTTTAAAGCTTTTTACCTTAAATTTATAAAAGGTTATTATATTATAAATTTATAAAAAATAGCTTTTTAATTAAGCGAAAAAGTCGCTTAAATAAAAAAGTAAATTATTAATCGTATATTAGCTTATATATTAGTTTTAAAGCTTTTTATTAGCTTAAATTTAATATTTTATAAAATAAAATAACTTAAACGTTTTTTTTTTTTTAATAAAACAAGCTATAAAACATAAGCTATAAGTTATAAAGCTATAATATTAACTATAATATAAGCTACGATATAAGCTATAAGCTATACGCTATAAAGTAACGTTATCGCAAATAAAATAAAATAAAATAAAATAAAATAAAATAAAATAAAATAAAATAAAATAAAATAAAATAAAATAAAATAAAATAAAATAAAATAAAATA
>KZ112779.1:0-20536 GCA_002120305.1 Hypoxylon sp. CO27-5 | reverse complement strand
CGGCTCCTACGGGAGCGCGGTTGGAGGATGGATGCCGCGTTCACGCGCTGCCTACAGCGGGACTGGATGGATGACTGGTTCCTCCTATGTATCGTGTTGTATTATATAGTACAGGTCGCGATTTGTAAGACGGTTCGCAAACTTCCGCCGCGGGCTTGTCGGACAGACGTAGGTATGTAGGTAAGGTAATTAGGTAGGTCGTCGCGGGCGATTGCGCTCCACTAGGTTACTCGTTTTCTCGCTCGCTCGCACAACGTAGCAAGCCGCTCCCTTCGCTTCGTACAGATCCGCCGTGTGCGAGTGGAGATGGCTATAGATTGGTGGTCGTACTTTGTTGTCTTTGTGTATCTAGACATGATTACTGATGAAAGCTACATGTACTAAGGGAAGTGGGTGTATTACGGAGTACGGGCTTCTCGAAGGAGCTTGGGAGTCGAATCTCTCCTTGGCTGGTGCGCCTCTTAATTATGAGTCATTCTGACGAAGGACACATACCTAGGTTACAACCTGAAACGTGTGTAATTAGTGAGCTACTGAAACACCACACCCGCTCACACCATGTACATACGTATGTACATCCGATATAGAGGGTGTCGGTGTCGGTGTCGGTGTCGTCGTCGTCGTCGTCGTCGTCGTCGTCGTCGGCGGCGGCGGATAAGATATCTCACATTGAGAATATTGCTACTGCCTCTCCACCCCCTTTCCTGCAATATGAAGTGCTATACTAGTATACGTATAGAGCGACTGTATAAATTATAACCACCCAAGCCATGTTGAACGTCGAATCAACAACCCTATGACGATATTTTAGCAATGGCAAGGTGTGAGTGGAACCTCACCATCCCGTCTGCCTACCCCCAAACTCCCCTCTTCCCCGTCTTACTCATACCGAGTTCACGCCGACCGACCTTGCTAGAAACAAACTTTCCCTTCCATGGGTTGGCGTGAGAGATGCTGTTGAAGTTGTCGCTAACAATCTTCTAAGGTACTCGAGCTAACATGTACACTAGAAGTAGTAAAGCCTGTAGACAAGTAATTCCTGAGAGCTACCTACCTATCCTCGGTACCTCTAGATTATAAATCGAGGAGTTATGTGCTCTCCAATACCTTCCTACCGATTCCCTCGCACCATTTCCAGAACAAACCATCTCCCCTTTTCTACAAAGACGGCGAAGTGGATTAGGTACCTCTAGGTATGTTTGCCCGTCAACTACATAAACCAGCGGAGCTCTTATATGGATTAGACACCTAGAATTTTCACTTTCTTGGAAGTTTGTACGCTTATCCCTACCTAAGGTAGTTGATGATATATGACTGGTATTTTCTCACCTACCGCCCTCCCGTAGGTAGCCTCTCTTATGTAATATGTGGGATAAGCCATGATGACATCTGTAATATATTCCACATAGCCGAGATTTGAGTCATAGTAGAGAAAGCTCTCCTAGCATGACTAATATCTACATTGTAGAGAAATAACCGTAATCAACGAAGTAGGAGAGCATATATCAACGGAGGCAGCAAAAGCATGGAAAGGCTAGAATACCAAGAACATACCATGTTACATACAATAAGCGCTTTATTCACTTACATATCTCCTATATATTATACGGATAACATATTTTAAACACTCTATGAGGCAGACTGCGAATTTGTAGTTCTTACACTGTACCGTGCAGAACTGGACAACCTATAGTAGTATAGAGCTAGGTATACGAGGACAACGATATGGAGTACTTAGCTTTTACGTGTTTCGGTTAAAAGACGCAGAAAGTCATCAATCAATGTGTAGTATTCAGAGATCCTATTTAGGCTATCTACCTGGAAACGCAAGTTCTGCCATGTGATGAGCCCCCCGATCTCCGCAATCGAAACGAATCATTAGTTTGGCACCTTCATTACCCCCTTGGCAGAAAACAAGATCTGTAGAGCAAATGTGATCATCGGATAATCTGCAGTGGAGAGTCTTGATGCCACAGTCACAAAAAGCGACTACCAGTGAATGTTCGCATTACTCTTGCTTCCACCACCACTCCAGCCGTCACCGCTCCAGCCCCCGCCAGTCTGGGGCTTGGGTTCAGCTCGAGGCTTCGTCCAGTCAGCAGTGACCTCCGTCTTGCCCGTGGGACGGGCAGTTCCAGAGCCCAGAGCCTTGCGTCCGGGGCCGAAAACATCGTCCGGATCACGTCCCTGGTCGACCGGGGTCTGAGTAGCAGTGTCGGCACCTTCATTGGTCTCTCCAGCACCCCAGACGTCCTCACCCTGAGCAGCACCTTCATCATCTTCGTCCTCACTCTTGTCCTCCTCGAACACAAACGTCGACGGATCGACGCCCTGGGGGATGAACGGTTGGAGGAAGTCAGGAACTGCCTGCTTTGTCTCCATCAACGTCTTGGTTAGATCCTCCGCAAGAGGCTCATCGCGATCCGTGTAGAAGGATGTTGCGGCACCGGTATGTCCAATACGACCAGTTCGACCTATATCATGTTAGCGGGCGGCAGGGCTTCATCATTATAAAAGAAAGCTTACCGATACGATGGATGTACTCTTGGATACCGCCGTGATCTGCACGTGGAAGATCATAGTTGATGACGTGCGCCACATTGCGGACATCAATGCCACGAGCTGACACACCGGTGGCGACAAGAATAGGGGTCTTTCCAAAACGGAACGCTCGCATCGCGTCCTCTCTCTCACGCTGCGTGCGGTCCGCGTGTATGGAAGTACACGGCAACTGCTTGTTGAATAGGAAGTCATCGAGCTCATCTGCCATCCTCTTGTTGTTGACGAAGATGATAGTTCGACCGGGATCCATGGAGCAAAGGAGGTCAAGCAGAGCTTCTCTTTTCAACTCCTGTCTCACAAAGATAACATCTTGCTTGATGTTGGCATGAGTACTTCCGATGCGGCCGACACGAACACGAAGATGATTCATAGCGAGATGGTCTCTTGCAAGCCTGCGAACAGCTACAGGGAATGTGGCTGAGAAGAGCATATACTTCACATCGCCCTCTTCATGATCTATTACGGGAGTCAGAGAGTCGCATCAATGTAACAAGGGAACAATCCTACCTCCACCAGTGAAGATTCTGTCAAAATCTTCCTGCCAATCCCCATCAAGCATCTCATCTGCTTCGTCGATCACCATGTATTTGAGTCGACGAAGAGTGAACAAGTGGGTGCGCTGCATAATGTCGACGAGACGGCCGGGAGTGGCGATCAGAAGATCACATCCACGCCCAATCTGCTGTAGCTGCTCGCGCAAGGGGCCTCCGCCATAGACGACACAAGGGCGTAACATGGTACGATAGCAGAACTTGCGAGCTTCGTCGAAGATCTGAACTGCCAACTCTCGAGTAGGGCAGATAATCAAGACTAGTGGTTCGGCTCGCACGAACTGGGCTTTGCCGTCCTTGACGTCTTGGGGAGCCGGACGAGGAGCGGCTAACTTCTTAGCCTTGCCCATCAGATAATTCAAGATGGGGATAAGGTAGGCTGCGGTTTTGCCGGAACCTAGAGTTAAAACAATTAAGCCAAGTTACGTAAAGCAAGATCGAGTAAGAGCGCGATAACTTACCAGTCTGGGCGATGGCGATCAAGTCATAGCCCATATTGATGGCTGGAATGCAGTACTTCTGGATCGGGGTTGGCTTGCTGTAGCCGGCCATCTCGATATTCTTCAACATAATCGGATGAAGGCCGGCCTGGTCGAACTCGAAGATGGGCATGATACGTTTCTCACCTTCCTGAGAAACGTTGATCTCCGTAATCCTGGTCTAGTTAGCAAGCTACTACGCCACAGAGATGACAGCAAGTGGCTTACTTGGAGATGTCAACACCGGCGCCATAGCGTTCTTCGGGACGGCCAAACAGCTGGACCTCCAGTTCCTCGTTCACGGGACCGATGTCACCGTTATCGCCTTGATATTCATAGACGGCTCCGCTGCTGCCCCACTCGCGGTCAACATCGGTCTCTGTGTAGTCGAAGGCGATAGGCTTGCCCCAGTCACCAATTGGCTTCTCCGGGCGCTGAGGTGCAGCGGCCTGCTCAGGGAGCGCTGCCTTCATGTCAGAGACATCCCAATCGTGAGACATCTTGACTAATGGACACTCGATTCGTGAAGACTGCGCATCTTAAGTTAGCATGAATGGAATAACTTGTAATCTCATCATCATCATGATTCTTAAGATTAAATCCTCATCGTAAGAGAGCGTAATAAACCAGAGCAAGCTAGAGCCCAGCATGTGGTTGGGAAATATTCGACATGGGAATAATAGAGAAAGGCGTGCTAGCCAAAATAATCCAGGGGGATGTGTTGGTGTAGATATCAGACATATCTGATGTTGGCTGAGTGAAGCGAGGCAGGTGTGTGCTATATATTGAAGGGGTGGAAAGGAAGATCTCAGAAAAGCACTCACAACCAGTATCAAGTTGTTGAGAGCACTTGAGATGGCTTTTGCCACAGTTCAAGTACAGAGCAGAAGTCTCCTAATAATTAAGATGTTAGTCAGGGCAAGAACTGAGGCTTGTCATTTATTTGTTAGGACTTTGAAAGGGAAATCAACCATGTAAGGAGGTAGAATGTGTTCATGAAAAGGCCAATACACAGGGAAGTGAATATCGGGATATGGACGTGTAGCGTAGGGAAGGCGTTTTCCATTGTAAGAAGTAGCGATGGGAGCTGACATACCTACTAATGGTTAACAAGGAGTCACGATGGTATAGTCAATACATGAAAGAAGGATGAATGCTCTTCATTGGGACATGTATGAAATGAATAGACGATAGGAGAGATGAGTGTGAGTCCTTAGATAGGATCGTGGCATGGATAACAAGGATGAAGCATGAAAACACGAGATTGTCACGTCAATGTGCGTGAAGGGATATGGATAAAAGAAAAAAAAATGAAGAAGTTTATTTGCAAAGAGATAGACAGGGATTGTGCGTGACGATATAGAAGTTGGATGCGTAAGAAGGCGTGATACAATGATGGGTGATGATGGTGGTCGATGATGTTGATGCTGGGGTAGAAGGTGGATGATGGATGGTATAATGGAAGATGATGCTTACCTTGTGCTATAGAAGATTGACGAATGTGAAGAGTATGCTTCCTCACGGCAGGAGAAGCTTCTGACCAAAGCTGGATGTTGTGGTAGATTTGGAGTGAAGGAAGAATGAGAGATGTTGTGTGGGAAAAGAGCCTGGTTTTAAATATGGGGGACAAGGGCCATGCTGCTTCTTGAATCAGTAACCGGCCTGCAACTGTGCACTTTCCTGATCCGCCCCCGAGGTAGGAACGGGGTGAGCATCACATTTCAGGCATAAGGGGGATTCCGGATGGGTAGGCACCTAAAAACCCTAAACTCTAGGTCTCTAGCATTAGGAGGTAGGTATATCCTGATGGGGAAATCGTAATATTATTGTCTGTACATGGAGAGGAAGGTGCAATACACTTACCTTCGATCTTGTTTACATGTCACCCGGTGATCCACTCGATGGCCTACTTACCCAGTGATCTGAGAGGGTGTTTCCACTACATACATGCTGGTATCTTGTGTTTGGTGCCTATATGGAGAAAGAACCTTCGAATATGCTCGTAACTTGTGCATTTTAGGCACATACACGTATTTTGTTTGTCTATATGGTGGGCTTGAAAATTGTAGGCACCTACCTCGACGTAATATAGTCGGGAATCATATCTCTAATCTATAATAGACAATTGAGTTGGTTCCGTAACTGCTAAATGAGTGTGGATATCAGGGAAAGAATACAGCAATTGTAGCTAGCAAAATACGGACCTATTTGGAGACATCAGAAGGAGCCAAGAGTGATATCAAGCTTCAAGTCATGGGGATTGATCACTGTGTGCCACGATAGCTTGATAAACCCTCCCGTCAACATATGCCTACTGTGGGTGCCTATCTATGCTTCCATGATTCTTGAAAGTTCACTTTTGTGTTTGTTGAGTGTGTTTGAATGTGATCGATTGTTCTAGGGTAATCTATATAAATTACAACAAAGCGGTTTATATAGGATACTATATGATATATGACTTGTTTGAGAAATCTTGGGTTTATTTCTAGCCATCTGCTAATTAGGAAGATATCATCTAGGGCAAAATCCTTGTTGATGTCTAGGGGAAAATTGATAGGTATTAGAGAGATATGAACATTTCAAGTTAATACTGTAGGGGTATGATATTGGGGAACTAATGGGAGAGAAGTTAACCAACTTCCGAGAAAAATTATATCCAATATCTGAATTTCTACGTTCGAAGCCTAGCTGTGGAGGTATTTCAGAACATGTGAGCCTTGAAATATCTGGGTGGGTGGCTAGGTAGCGATGACACTGCTGCATAAGGCAGATTACGCTCGTTCACCAAGGTGGCTCTAATTCATGCATTGGAGCTATATTGGGAGGTTGAACTTATATCTAGGAGTGAAAGAGAGGAGACCATACGTATCAGGAGGTAGATATGTGTATGAGAGATATGGCAGTAATGGCCTGTGGGGAAACGCGGTCTCGTCTTGCGATAGCATCTATTGTTGGTGTTCCCGAACCAGATTGAATGTAATCACGAAATAGACAATATGGCAAGATAATTGTATTTATTGGAGGTTGTAATCGTGGTACATGTATGTACCTACCCAATAGCGCCCAGAGACCTACATGATATAACCAGCCCATAAATGCTCGTCATCATCAGGTCGTGAATTTTGCTCGTAATCCCCCATGCCATCTTTAAGCACCTGATCTAACGTTGCCGCGGCTCTACCGGCCGTCCCCCCTTCTTTCTTAGCCATATCCACGCCAGCCTCAACAGCAGCCATAAATCTCTTTTGGAAAATATCCTGCCTGTCCTCCCGGTTTCGATAGATCTCGCCATCCTCATCCCGAGGAGGTTTGAATAGACCAAGATATCCGAATGGATCCGGCACTCGTGGCACACAGCCTATGTTGTCGAACCAATCGTTAGGAGTCCAGGGTGTCGGCACTCCTGGCTTGAAGCCCATCTCAAGAAACTTGGATAGCACCAACATCTGCCGGGGGAAGGATTGGCCATATTTCTTGGCGCCGAACGTAGTCCTGGGTGCAGAGGTCCACCCGCTCTTCGTCGTAGTGCTTGGGGCAACTTTGACTGTCCACCCTAGAACCGACATGAAATCTCTGAGCGGCTTGACCCAACAGCCGGCGCTCGAGACGACGTCTTCTCCAGCGACGTCAAGTAACCATTCCATATAGTTCAGTCCGTCATCTTTGACCTCTTGTGAGATATTCGTCATGGTCCCCCGAATATACAGCATGATCTTCTCGACGTGGGGTTGAACTTCGTCCGCAGGTAGATGTCGCAATAGCTTCAACAGCTGCCCGCGCACAGGTCCAGATGAGTCGGACATTATCGGTAGAAGCTTCTGCAGTAACGTCGACGTGCCTACCGGGTTAGTCGGCGGATTTGTCGACAGTTGGCCTGCAAGGTACGACAGCGCATCTCGACGTTGGGTGTCTGAGCGGGAGCTCGTAAGAGACAGATTATGCTTGAATCGTTCGGCAGGATCCGGCGCATTCTCAGCGAGTTGCTGCTGTAGGACAATAGCTACGAGAGTTTAGTAAAGTATACGAGGCAGTATGCGAATAGTATTATACCCTTGGATTTAAAGCTCGTGTCTGTAAAGTTGGATGCCTTTGGTTTGGGTTTTCCTACTTTCAGCTTGGGCTTCTGGAAGTCCTTCTTCTTTTCCTTCTTTTTCTTGGCGCTGGAACCCATCTTGACTCGATCATTTGGACGAGTAAGAATCGGCGCGAGGAGCTTCAATTAAGTAATCGCATTGCGATTCCAGTAAAGTTTGTCTTCTAAATTGCGACCAGCAATCTTCATCCAACTTTTTGGCGGTAATTAGTGGCACAATCTGGTGTGGGGTATGGCGCTCTTATCTTATCGTAGTGGCTTAGCTGTGTCTTTAGTGGCTCAAGCTATTTACCCAAATACGTAATCAAACAAAGAGTCAATGGGTTGCAAAGGTCTTCTGGTTTTTAATTCTCCTTGAAGGCGTTTCCCATTTTCAAATAACAAGGTATCACTCAGGTTACGCGTGAGAGAAAATGGCGGATAAGTCTTTGGTAAGAAATCACTTGGTTCTGAACATGAGTATGTCTAGCTATCTAGCTAACAATGTAGCCTTCTGTCAACACAGAATCCATCGAGGAGGCCCTGCACCGGCTCTCTAAGAAGCCTGGAGTCAAGGCCTGGCTTATGTTGGACCGGGTTAATGGCGCTGTCCTCAAGACCAACGGCCAAGTCTCTTTAGTCCGACCTGCGCGATCCTCGAACAGCAAGACCTCGCTTCCGAGCCCTACGCGCGGTTCGTTCTCGACAGATGTCAATGCGAATACCGACAACGAGACTCAGGCGGCCCAAGAGCTCGCTGGCATGGTATGGAGCTTCTTGAGCACAGCCGGGACCTTGGTGGACGAGATTGACTCTGAGGTAGATACAATAATACATTCAAGTCTGTTTACTTTGATAGGCAAGGGGCTAATCAATGGGTGTAGGATGAATTGAAATTGCTGAGACTGCGCACGAAGAAGCAAGAGCTAGTCATCGTGCCTGAACCTAAATACCTGCTGGTGGTGGTCCACGATACACCTCCTGTGTAATTACTCGATGTTACCTTGATTCATCCAGTCCGGCTTGCTAAGCCTGCGACTATGGCATACACGGCGTTTGGCGGCGTTTAGGAAGGCATTATACCCAAAATTGCCAGGGCGGGATTGATTTGATATGATGACAGTAGGCATTGGAATCCAAGGCTTTGCCCTGGAACTCCTGTTTTCATTAGTTGCCGCTAATGCGCATCTTCGGAATATGCTTGGTTCTGTGGACAAGCGTATGCAAGGTCTCCACCTTGTAGACGTCAAGCATGCTCGTGCTGGAGGATGTAGGTCCATATTGAAGTGTCTGCTGTCGCCGACGTTAGTATACTCACTAATGCAGAGGCGATTTCACTTTCGCTTCTTACCCTTCTGCATCGTCGTTCCTTGCTTTTGAAGACTACCACTTCACCGAGTACTGACCCATTTCTATGGCCCCGAGGCACCGCCTTTCGTTCTCGGTGTATCCGTGTAGTGTGGCATATGTCGGCGGTTTGTAAAACGCCGCTGCATTGCTTTGGATACAGCTTATACTATGATGGCGCCATATGCGAAGAATGAGACCAATAATTCCGCGGGTATTAGATTTCTTTAACTTCTATGGTAACTAACCTGTGCCAATTTCCTATGTTGCAGTCACTTGAACCGCCATCTTTCCGAAGAACTTCAGGAGGCAGGTAATCAGACATCTATTTTCTTTGGGAATGTCTCAGGTGGTTCATTTACCGCGTCTGCATCATAGCAGCTGTTACTAACACTCGCTACTAAGTCTACACCTTGTAAAAGCCATCATGAGGGAAACCCAAGATGGAAATGCCTGATCGTTCCTGGAACAAAGGGCACTCATTCCGACCTTGACTCTAGTCACGTAATTTCGTGCTGAGGCCGCCAATATAGATACCGCCCTCCAGGAGTAGAGATTCTCCTATATCTTGCACCATTGAGAGTATAATAGCTCGGCTTTATATAGCCGGGAAAGATGTTGCCGAATGTAGGAGTATATTAAAAGAAGAGATGTGAAACTGGATCTACGCAAATCTCATACTCCTGGTGTCAAGAATAGATGGATAACTATAGGTAAGCAAGAGTAAACAGAGAGTAGACGGGGAATTAAGAAGACCGATTCCGCATCGGCTTTTGGACGCGCTTTGTAATAGACATGAAGTTAGTAAAAATTGGGCTTGTTAGGATGCAAGTCTGATGCGAGCAATCCATCCGAGGTTGTTCGCATCTCCGGGCGCTTATCCCGTTGTCGTTCTCATGAGATAGCGTGGCTGTGACATTTGAAACACGCCTCGGTTCCTAACGTACCGGCTTATGAGATGCTACCAACGGGTTTCCCAGGTGAGGTTCCAACATTCGCAGTAATCCAAGGCAAGCACATTCACGTCCAATCTTATAGGTTATCCCCGGCGGCTTATTTGTTGTCATCATAATCTTGCACAGTTACCGAAACCAGCGAAAGTACTCACCTTGCAGAATTCGTGACGATTATTGGCCGGGGCATATCCGTTCCGGCATACTGTTCCTGTACAGTCGCATTCCCGAGAGACCGCTGAACTGGGGATGATTGGATCAACATGTGCGTGTAGCCCTAGGAAGAGCCAACTGCTCGAAGGCGTATATGCGTGGATGTGTGTCACGAGGGCTAATATGCACTGCCGTGGCTGGAGATCCTGTCGTATTACAGGAATGGGAGTAGGTGTGCAGGAAGATGCATCGGAGGACCCTAACCCGGTAGAGGCGACCTAGTCTGCATTGCCAACTGGCATAAGGTGTGAAGAAAGGAAGTTACTTAGGGCTGCTCGAATTAAACTGCATCAGGGTCAACAAGGTGAGCAACACAGTGAGCGGATTGGCAAGTCGTCTGACTGACATTCGCGGTTTTTAAACTAACTCCGGCTCTTAGGCCAACTCAGCTGTAAAATTCCAGGACCAGCTTGACATTTGTTTCAGATGAAGCGGAATGGTCACTGATCGTCACCAGGCACGGCTGATCGCTAGGTTCGTGCACTCTTCGAGCGATTCTAGAATTTCAGTCAGCACCGAAGGCAGGATGCATAGGATGCAATACATTGGACACGCTAGAACTGCCACATCTGCATGTGAAACTTATCTAGGCTAGGATCCTCATCCGACGCCCGTCTTCAGTGTAAGACCGACTGATTATGTTGGTCTGCATATGGTCTAACAGAGTACACCATTGACTGAAGTTTGTGTGCGACACCGAAGAGGGCGATTTAGAACTTAACGTTACCTTAAGCGCAGACGCGATTTAGGAATCCCTTCATGGAAACATGGGGTTGTGTTACCGTGTTTTGGCAGACTTAGTCAGCATATCCCAGGCAAATTAAAGAAATATCCGGTTCTACTGGGTTGAGATCTCAAGGCGAAAGATTAGGTACATCTATTCAGCCCGAAGTGGTACAAGCCCTGTCCGGGTTGGTTCGGGCTCAAGTAGAACGCGCGTAGATTTTAACATGGAGATTGAGGCAGTATATTTTGTGGACAGTGGCATTGTTTCGAAGTTCGTATGACTGACTATATCGAGCTCTGGTCCAGCTGTTTGTAGCCGATTTAGTCCATATTCAAGTTACGATGTAAGGTAGCAAACCAGACCTGTACTACGTAGCTCTGGTTTCAATTCCGCAACCATGTCTTGGTGATGGACTCGCGGCCCGGACGGATGGTAGAAAGCGGGAAGGGCTTCGAAAAGGCCGGGACGGTGGGTCAATATTACCACCCACGCGAGCCACGTAAAGTATGACAGCTGAAACTGCTAGTGAGCCCCAACGACAACGTGGATGGTATATAGCGTCAGCTAATGTCGGTGTGGCTCTTCTCGTCATGAACAACAAGATTATCGGAAAGTGGGATATCCGATTTTATTGGTTAATAATCTGAATTGCCGTCATTTTCGCTGGGGGTTTTCAAGCTACCAATTTCGTACAGCGAAAATTCCCTGCCCACTTGACCTTCGGGACCTATGAGCTTGTGAAGTTCACTTGAAACAAGCCGAGATGTGCAGGTTAGCCAGCTTACCGGCTGATTATCTTGCTCATCCATGGCTATCACGGCCTACTTGCATGGGTGCTCGTATCCATGGCCCGAATCCATCTATCATGGATTGAGACATCCGGCATTTTGGACGCCAGCTTGGCGGCTCACGGCATCACTAATAAGATAATTCGGAGGAAGGCTGCTGCACCGGACACACATTGGTAGTAGATAGGTTGAACGTTTGATAGAGGGGTGCCTTGAACTTGCTTTTAATATAGGTTGCGCCGCCCAGCCTGCTCTTCCACAATTGTGCAATCTGAAATTTACACCAAGCATCGGATTGCATCCTATCGTCGGCTCTAGCACGACGGGAACACGGTCTTACAAGTGATCAAGTTTCCTAGTTGTCAGCGTCACTTGGGCTCAACATCTTCGCTTCAACCTCAATTTCGACCTCTACTGGTTGGCTCGGTGGTCGTCCTCATGGCACATTTATAACAAGTACGACAGAGTTGGACCGCAACCTCGATGCAACTTTCGCGCGGGTGCTCCGTTGGAGGTCTCGTCCGACTCCATAAACGGCCGAATCAGTCTCCAAGACGCGTTTATCAAGATGCCGTCGTTGGCGGTGTTGAAACGTCAAGCACTCGTGTTCATTACCGACGCCAAGCAACCAAGAAATGGCAACCGGCAGCGCTCATCTAATTGCACTAGCATTCGAGAGTTCATACGTCGGCCAAGAGATCAGATTCGTAAGGCTGGTTTGGCGCGAACACGAAGCCGATTGCAAAAAGGCAGAGTAGTCCAATGTGAAGAAAGCTCACGACGATGGGAGGGCCATGAAGATAAAAATGAAGGTGAAGGTGATGAAGCTTCAGGCTTAAGTGCAGCCGGACTTCGCGGTGGTAGGGGCACAAGTACAAGTACAAGTACATTTTCTGGTGCGGAGAAAGTAAAGGCCAACACAGCAGCAATCACGGTACTGTACCTTTTCAAAATTTCCCTTTTCAGTAACCCCTACCGCAATCCTTACCACTTCAAACCTGTGACTATTCCTCTTTTGGGTTCCTTGCCACCTGGCTGTCACTTCTATTTGCTGCATATTCTAGGATTATTGTAGCAATTGGGAAACAATTGGCAGTTGCCGAATAACTCACGAGAAAGTCAAATCCAGTCAATCCTCTCATCAGGCAACCCTAGCTCAGGCAAGCCCCAAAGTACAATACCCTTTTCAGTTCAGTGAGGGGGCAATAACTGTGGGATAGGACGTGACCCCCTAAACCGTCTTATGACCTCAGCTGATGTTTCTACCTTAGACCCTGCATGCGCTGTTTTTCCTTTTTGTTACCTTCATTTCTCAATACAATAATCATAAATCAATTATTCGAATAGCAGGAACTATTAAGCCAAGCAGTTGAATTATTGTCTTGGTATATTCTTGGTATAAGGAGATAGCACGTGTTTAATCTTTTACTCAAGAAGCCTCATTCACTCGTTTCAAATTTAGGTGACTTTACGCAACTGACAACTGGCTTGTATCTCGGCAGGTTTCGAGCACGCGGCCATCTTCTGAAAGGCCATCATTATCTCCACGCTCGCTCAACTCTAACAAGCCACTCCCATCTCCGCCTCCTCCAGGCACAATCGATAAAGTCGATGGCAAACCTCGCAAGCCCGTGCTGAAACTAAATCGCATCATGGCAGCACTAACAGAAACGGAGATAGAGAAATTGTTCTCCGGCGCTCCGCAATTCTTTGCCAGGTCTCAGGGTCACGGCACCGGTGCCCCGCACCCATCCGTGGCTTTCCCCTGGAATGAAGAGTTGGGCATCAGAGACCTAACGGACCACGTCCAGATCGGCGACGATGCCTGGGGCTGCGTTACTGCGGGGCCCCATATCATTCAACGGGATCCCATGTCCGTAACGTCACCTTCCGCAAAGAAGCGCCCCCATTTTAATGCCAGATGCCAGGAGCGGCCAAACATGCTTAGCATGCAAGGTTTAGAGAAGGGCACTATTGGCTACCAGGCTGCCTTGGAGATTTCCGTGGCCGATGCCTTGCAGGAAGAGCAGTACGGATTTAATAGCTTGGGTTCCAAGGGTCATGTGATCGTGGAACAGCGTCAGAGGCTCATAACTTCCAAGGATGGCCTAAGACATTTAGACGACACTACTATCATGGAACAATTAATGACAAATGAGGAAAGGTACCAGGCAGAGAGAAGTGGTGTTCGGACGAAATCCCAGGAGCTTTACAACGAGCTGTTCAACAAAGTTCTCCATCCGCCGACTAGGGTCATTGACCCTAAAGATCCCTATAGCTTGGCTGTACAGATCCATGCCTTAGTAAAGGTACTTGGCGCCCCGAATGCTTGGATTGACTTCTCCCGCGTCGAATGGAGGATACGCCTTGGCCAGATTTTGTGGGCGTTTCCCTTGGACGATGAGATCTTCGACGGAGCAACGATAAATGAGGGTAAAGATGCCGAGGATCGAAGCGAAGAGCGATACTGGCTGCTACTCCAGATCCTCCTTTCCTGCGAGCTTCTCATCCGATTAGACGCTATTACTGAGGGTGATGAATTTGGCGTAGGCCAAAGTCTCAAGGCGTCCGAAGTGCACAAGTTTGAAAAGGAGGCAAATACTTCTGTCAGATGGTCCTTGATCCTCGCTCGTGCATGGCTTGAGAACATTACAGTTACGAAAAGGAACATTACTCATTCTGAGCCATCCACGCCCAAGGGATGGCTCTCGTCTCTAACGAGCAAGATGAATCTCAAGCACGACCATATGCATGGAGCACATCATGTCGACCATAGTCAATATCACCATAACGCCCAGTCCGAGCATGTATATGCAATTCAGGGCAGGTATATCGAGAGACAAGCTCATGGGCTCATACATTTTGCGCGCAAGTTGCGGTGGCCGGATATACAGTCATCGGGCCCAAATGTGTTTGAGAAAGCAATAAAGCTAGGTCAAACAACACCCATCACAACACCTCCAGTCTCGTTTGATGCGCGGCGTACTTCATACTTTACAGGGGACAAGTCATCTGTGCCCAGCAAGAAGCAGCCGTCTCGAAGGCGAAAAATCGAGGCGGCTTTACATACATCTGGGTGGTTCTCGAAGTCATACGTGTCCGGTTTAATCCTACCAGGCGATGTGTTATCGCATTATCTTATGTCGGCCCTACTTGAAGTCGATGAAGACGTATTGACGAGGCTTGGTCCGATGGCAAATCTGTGTGGTGGCTTTGTCTATAATAGAAAAAGCTTCTGGAGCACTGCCTGCATTGTCGGGCGCGTTTTAGCTGCTGGACAGGGGGCCGCAGAGTGCATGGGCTGGGTATCGAGTGATGTGGTGCCTCGAGGGCTTGAAGATGGGTGGGTTGATATCGCAGTAGATGCTGTCCCTGGTAAGTCTAATATAGTTAAATTCATCTATTGTATACCACTTACACGCTTAGCCGATATCGCTCGGACGGGTAGAAAAGCTCGAATATACGGGAAGGTTACCATAGAACGGGAGTCCGACGTACTTGGAGATGCTGAGCCTTCGGATGTCCTACCCGCCGACTTCATCATACCTCACGAGAACGCCTATGCCAACGCTCCACCTTCGAATATCAGAATAGAGCTTAAATCATTGAATCTCGACGCCTCGACAGATAGTGTGAGCACAACGCCCACAGCAGATAAAGGGTTCCATCCTTTCTCCGACTCCAGCAAGGAAAAGGGCCCAGAAATTCACACATACCCTGCCTCTACGACTTTCGCGATATCCCACGACGCACTTGACCGGGACGAATACCATAATTTCGCTCTTACTAATGATGTTTACTTTGTTACGGCACACCCTTGTGTTGCATCTAGTTATGTCAAGTATTTTAAATCCCCCACTAGTCCTACTATTCATCAGATTGATGTCGGCGGCCACGATCTCAATGGGAAATTTTCTAGCCCTGCAAATGTTACAGGTAAGTATTCCCCTGCCATGCGGTGCCTCGCCTAGTACGCTTTACCGACGCATGTCAGGGCATCCACTGCATAGATTCTACACTTATACCGCAATCCACCTCGTGGATCTCATCAATCAACCTTCTATCTCTTTAGACGACTTATTAGGTAAAGGCTCGTTGAATACCCATTCACGGAACCCCTCCATCTCTTCCATCCCCAATAAGGCTCCCCGTTTCTTGGTCGTTGACTGTGTAACGGGCTTCGCACCCCCGCAATCACCGGACATGCCCTCTCTGTCTCGTATGTCCTCACTTTCATCTTCATTTGGCATGGAACCCACCAGCGTGCCATCAATCCGTATACCCGGATCTCCAGAGCTAGAAAGGCGACCAAGCACTGCCGCATCGTCCCGTAGTAAGATAGAGCGAATCGACCCACCAAGCCCGAGTCCTTCATCCAAGATGCGACTTGGAACTCGCAGGAGACAATTCGGATCCGACCTCGAGATCCTTGTCCGTGCGGTCTGTGCGGAGAGGGGTTGGAATGCGGTGATTAGCCGCCGTAGGAGGGGCTGCCTAGCTTGCGCCATACGGGAGGCCGGGGCTCTCGGGTGGAAAGTTATTGTCCGAGTGGAGTAGGTTAAGTAGACGTGAGAAATGGAGTAATCACTATCACATAAAAGTATCGGCGTTACGGACACGGAAAGGATGCGCAGGGAGGCTGGAAATGGCAGCATTCAGAAAAAACGGTGCATATTCTAAAAATAGGTACCTAGGTTATGAGGCGGATACGTATGATGAAGTTATGTGTATATAATTGTTATTGCTTCTCTTGTACACTCTTGCGAGATACCCAGCTCCTCAAGCTATTAACGAATAAAAAAAAATGACAATCCTACCATCTATTCGACTTTGAGCTGGCCGCGAGTTATCGCCTACTGGCTATCACCTTGTGGCACGACTTCTAGGTCTGCACACTTTCCTTGACCGAGCCAGCGATGACTTGAAGGTGTTGCAGACATGGGGGCTGCCTTGATTGAAGTCGCAGTTATCTGCATGGGACTATGTAGGGCTGACTCCTCCATTTATAGTCATCGTAATACCACGTGCTTTCACTTGGACGGCTTCTTATAATCTCGATAGGGTGGAGTTGTAGTTCTCAGATACTCTAACTTAGGTAGGTACGATAACAACTAAGATAATTGCTTGCAGAAAACCCACAATTAGGTACGGAATACGGTAATAAATCCCGAGCTGAATTAGTGCATCCTCGATGGTAGGGCTTACTGTTTAGGGAGTTGGGTTGCATTCCTCGGCAGCATTGAGGCGTAAAACGGTAGGATCATGGGTACGTAGGATCACCTATCGGCTGACAAGTAGGCAACAGGTACATAATAATATGATACTTCCATAGGAAAACGGAGACGATCTTGATTACCCTCTTTGGTCTGTAGACCATGCCTTATTCAGTAGTTAGAGTACACGGCTTTCATATATTCGAGGATGACCTGGCTAGAAGCTCTGACCCTATCCATGCCACTTGATTTGCTCCCTTTCTCTACCCGTCCACTTCGCTATGATCATATTCTTTGGAATAGATGCCTCCTAACCCTGTCATATAAGATTAGATGTTCTGTTAAGTCGGCCGTCGCAAGATAGTGTGAGGTACATATATCACCATTTGAAGCCATCGCTGCCAACGACTACATGTGGCCATGTCGAATGATCTTACCCAGCCAGGCTACATTGGGTACCGTCTGGAGATATTCGTCGGCGTATTTACAGCCTTTGAAATTGCCGCCGTTGCTTTACGATTCTATTCGCGCACCTTGACTGTCAGATCATTCGGTGCGGATGACTGGCTAGTAGCTGCGTCGCTACTCGGCCAGATAGTCGCGGGCGGTGTTGCGATCGGTGAGCGCAGCTGGGACAGATACATATATCGAAACCGAGACTAACCAGCATAGCTGCCGTCGAGCAAGGCGCCCTTGGGTACCACATTGGGTACCTCACAGAGACCAACCCGGGGGCTATCACGCTTCTGTACAAATATCTGTTTGCAATATCGATGTGGTATTGTGCGACAATAAGCCTCTCGAAACTGGCGATATGCATTATGTACCGGCGACTGTTTCCACAGCACTCCGTATCAATCGTGCTTTGTATCACCGCGGGGGTCCTAATCTGCGCGCCGATAGCTACTCTCATCACAGGCTTTGCGGCGTGTAAGCCTTTCTCAGCTAATTGGGCGCTTCCGGACGTGCAGGCTTCCAAGTGTATCAACAAGGAGGCGTTGTTCGCCTGGGGTACCTTCCCCCATATTGTGACAGACGTGATCTTGCTTATATTGCCGCTCCCCATAATATGGCGTTTACGCATAAAAACCAAGTTCAAGGCGGCGCTCACGGTTACGTTCTTGATAGGCAGCATGTATGTACGCCCTAACCTAACTGGTACCAAATAGGCATTATTGAATTGTTGTACTGACGTAAAATAGGGGCCTTGGCACATCTATCCTGCGCTTTCTGACTTACAATAACACGGACGCGTTTGTGGATACCTCCTACAACGCTGTCGAACTCGTTACTTGGACGATAGCGGAGCCGGGCGTCTACCTCATCTCAGCTTGCGTGATGATGTATCGACCGCTGCTGGGGAAATTCAACGTCGGCCTTTTGAGCAGCTATATAGGAGAGAGTGGACCAGGGGCGCTTTATTCACGCTCGACTCCGGTAGACTTCAAATCCGAGGAGACATCGAATATCGGAGGTAGAACCATTGCACTTCAGAGTAGGAATAGGGGCGGTGGTTTTACGCAGCTTGTTGATGAGAGTAACGACCGTCCAAACCCCTATGCCGCCGCCAGGGGTTCTCTTAAGATACCCCCACCACCCCCAATAGCCCAGGGGCCTTTTAGAAAGCATTATGTTTAGGCTGTCTCATGTTTTAGGATATAAGAATATTGTTCGAACCAAAAAAATGCAGCCCTAGAATTTAGGATGATACTTATCTGACGATTACATTGCTTGGGCCCATATTCCATATCTGTGACTCAAATGTAGCGAAGCACCTCAATTTTACTGCGATGATACCTTAAGAAATTCCAGAGGAGCCTCGGAAAACTGTGAAATACTTGTTAGATATTCTGTGATTATGAAATCATGCAATGATAGATGAGAGAGGAGTCATGAGACCTGTCTAAGACCCCTCAGGTATCACGTGATACCTAGGGGGTTTAGAGGGTTTACATCACAGCCAGTACAGTTGGTATTTGCTCAATATATGAAGAAGATTTTAGATACCTAATCTAAGAATACGTCTACTTCTGTGGGCTATGTCACCTAATTATCGTATGCGTGTGCCTGTCCCAGTGTTAGCACAACCTCCATTACACCTGGTTTTGTAAGTACCTCGGATAGCCGGACAGGAGGTGGAGCACATTTGAAGAGGGGCCGATGCGGAATCTCACCTCCTTAAATTCGAAGTGAACCAGAACAGCGATCAAATTTACCACCGAGCGGGGGTACAGCTATGCAATAGGTTGTTTAGACCGATTGAAAGTAAGATTCTTGAACGTAAGCCCAAGCCTCATAAGAATTCCAATTAGTAGATACGCAGCCGAAATAACGGATACTTCTATCAAGTGAACAGAGTAGATGCGGTACAACGTTTTCAAAACCTCTGCTATACTCTACCCGCGCTCCGCGCCCGTGACAGGAGTCTACTCCCGAATTTTTATTGTCTACTCGAGCTGAAGTAGTTTCATTAGCCGGAGAATTCCAAATCATACGCTAGCGTGTCATCGCAAAGCTGCTCGCGAAGCTCCTGGGCACTACGTGGTTCTTGTTAGTCTTCGAAGGAGTGTTTAATCGATCGACCAAAACATACTGCAGATGGGCCGGATGTGTTGCGTAGCCCGCAAGATCCTCTGGCTTCTCTAGGATAGCTACGAGAGCCATGTCAAATCCTTTACTGCGGTGTGCGGTAGCAGCAAGAGGCGGCCCGATGTTAATCTTCGAGAGACCTTTCCGGTATAATGGTCAGTTGGATGTGTCGGTATAGAACTAATGGTGGTAGCATCGTACCTGGAATTTGAGTTACCATCGCTGTGGCTCTCTTGGTGAATTCGTCCAACAGCTTTTGATTGACCCCCGGCTTTAGTCGGAATAGTACTAAGTAAAGCGTTAATACTAGAAGCAACTTCTAATCTAGCGAGGTCTTACCTATGTGATAAATAGCCATGTTTCAACAAGGATGAGTTTGACCGGGTTGAATATTTTAGGAGAGGAGATGAACTAGATCGAGACGGTTGCCAATATTATGGGGAGATACCTATCATTACTAATGCCTATCTACCGGTAGGTACTTCAAGACAGGACTCGGCCGAGAGCCACTCGGAGTTCCGACCCGCATGACAAACCGCGAAGTCCCGATCCGGCCGCGTGCTATCCGAACCCCCAGCTCAGAGGTATGTTTCCGTTTCTAAAGTCCCTATGGTGTGTGCTAATATCTTATTTTAAAAGCGAATGCCTTAAGTTTATAAAGGGTTATTATATCATAAATTTATAAGGAATGGCTTCCCAATTAGGCAAAAAAGTCGCTTAAATAGGAAAGTAAACCATCGGTTATATATTAACTTATATATTAGTTTTAAAGTTTTTTATTAGTTTAAATTTAATATTTTATAAAGTAAAATAGCTTAAACATTTTTTTTTTAATAAAATAAGTTATAAAGTATAAGTTATAAGTTATAAAGTTACGATATTAATTATAATATAAGTTATAATATAAGTTATAAGCTATACGTTATAAGGTAACGCTATCGTAAATTAAATAAAATAAAATAAAATAAAATAAAATAAAATAAAATAAAATAAAATAAAATAAAATAAAATAAAATAAAATAAAATAAAATAAAATAAAATA
>KZ112778.1:0-20544 GCA_002120305.1 Hypoxylon sp. CO27-5 | reverse complement strand
GGACACTACGGTACATAGTCGCCATGAGCTACATGCGATCTAAGTGTCGATGGTGGCGTAAAGAGAGAGAGAGAGAGGGGGGGGGGGAGGGAGAGGGAGAGAGAGGGAGAGGGAGAGAGAGAAAAATAGATACCGTTGCAATGAAAATATACTATCACGCTGTCAGTGGTTAAACTCGAAGACATACGCTAAAGTAAAGGGGAAAAAAAAAGCTCACATCTTCTTGCTCAGTGCCGTGACATCTCGGGAGACCTTTCCAATCTTCATGCGACGATCGTGATGCTCATCCAACTCGTCTCGAAAAGATTCGAATATGGATGTATAGGCGTTACGAGGTATATCTTTGGCGATTCTGTTGTCCGCCGCCTTTTCTTTGCCCTGGTGGTCTCTCTTTACGCCCCCCATGGTGCGGCTTCGGTTCTGGGGGATAACTATTTCGGCCATTCTGAGTTATGACGATGGTTCCATGTCATTTTGCAATCGCCGTGGAGCTTAGTTTATCACAGTCCAAGTAACTCGCCGTCTGGTAGCAGCTGTCATTGGCCTCGTCTGTTTACCCGAGGAAAAGCCGCTGTTAATAACAAGCACGTGTCGTGAGTCTCATTTCAATGTCAACTGATGGTGTATTTTTGAACTGTAAAGCGCATTTTTCGCAAATATTCGTATTGGTTGGTGTTTATTCCTAATGCATACGTGAACTATGTTTCGGCTTAATGTTTGTTCAAGTCTTATCCTATAAAACGAAGCCTAAACAGGTCTCGAGTAAGACTCATTTCGGTCTTGCAAGTGCTGGGTCACTTATTTCTTGTCTATCTATTCCAAAGGTAGAGCTTGGCGACACTGGAAGAGGAACAAGCACAGAGCGAAAGAGGCCGATAGCGAATATATTTCGAGAAGATGGCGTTCCAACTTACATCTGTCATCTCGCGGCCCCTCCCGCTCTTCGCAGCGGCAACCATCCTCCGCGTTGCGATGCTCTTGTACGGGCTATGGCAAGACGCCAACTCACCGCTTAAGTATACTGATATCGATTATCTGGTATTTACAGACGCCGCGCGCTTCACCTTCGCGTCCGCGTCGGCCTCGCCCTATACACGTGAGACCTACCGGTACACGCCCTTGCTGGCCTGGCTCCTGTACCCGACGACATGGCAGGGCCCCTTCTGGTTCTCGTTCGGCAAGGCTCTATTTGCAGCCGCGGATCTGCTAGCTGGCTATTTGATCATCCTGGTGCTACGGGGACCACGGGTATGCATGTCTGTGGATCGCGCGTGTAGGTACGCGAGTATTTGGTTGCTGAATCCAATGGTGGCTACGATTAGCACGAGGGGCAGCTCGGAGGGGCTTCTGGGTGTGCTGGTTATGGCTTTGCTGTGGGCTGTTCTCGAGAAGAGAATCGTGCTAGCGGGAGTGCTGTTGGGATTGGGTGTCCATTTCAAGATCTACCCGTTCATCTACGCGCCGGCGATCGTGTGGTGGATGGATGCAGAGCAGATGGGCAGGAGAACGGGGACAACAGACCGGAAACGAAAGGGTGTCCAAAGTATAGGTGTGTTGGACGAGATAGTAGCGTTCGTCACACCGGAACGCATCACATTCGCGCTTGTCAGTCTGGCCACGTTTTTGGGGTTGAATCTCATTATGTACGCCATCTACGGGATGCCGTTCCTTTCGCACACGTTCCTCCACCACGTCACCCGGATCGACCACCGCCACAACTTCAGCCCGTACAACACCTTACTATACCTTACCTCGGCGTATCCAAGCTCGGCTCCGCTTAAAATTGAGTCAGTGGCGTTTATACCCCAACTGCTATTATCAACAATCCTGATACCCCTAGTCGGAGCTAAGAGGGACCTTTCGACTACCATGTTGGCGCAGACATTCGCTTTCGTGACATTTAACAAGGTCTGCACAAGTCAGGTACGTTTTGACACTTCCTTTTACTTAATTCTTATCGTACATGGTATCTCCACCCGAATGTCACGCATAGCCCTCTAACACTACCGGAATAGTATTTTCTCTGGTACATGGTTTTTCTATCCCTATATCTACCCAACTCCTCGCTTCTTCGCAGCCCACGCTTAGGCTTGTCGGCCCTCGCCCTATGGGTCGCGACACAGGGGCTATGGCTGCAGCAGGCTTACAAGCTGGAGTTCCTTGGCTTGAGCACTTTCGTCCCGGGGCTTTGGGTAGCGTCTCTGGCGTTCTTCCTCGTCAACTGCTGGATCCTCGGCATTATTGTTGGTGACCTGGGTAGTAGGACCGAGCTCGAGATTAAAAAGCAGAGTTGAAGGAGGGATTGGGTTGTATTAAATGTATATGTATCTATATGTAGCTCTTTATATCAGGTGGGTTTTATTGTAGGATTTAGAGGTTGTAATTCCATGAGCAACGCAACCAAGGTAGTACACCATGTGGTTTTGTACGTGAATAGCCTCGTAAAATGGCAATGTTCTCCATCTGATAGACTGAGGTGATTTTCAGGAATATACGTCGTATCACTTCATCCCTCTAGCTGCGTCTTGGTAACGACCTGGCGGAGAATAGCAGATGCAAGTCCTGGAATTGTTCTAAAGAGATATAAATCCAGATAATTACCTCCTGTGACGAATGTTCGCCCTGGTCTTCGGAGGACTTAGAAAAGATTATATACTAACCTCTGCGATATAAATTATGAGCTGGACTTAAGCCTTTTGGTAGAGTCCTAACCATATAGAGCCTTTCTTGTACTTGCGGAAGACGTACATATTATCACTGAGGAAGCCGGAATCCCCCTTCTGAATTTGGATCTCTGAATTGAAGATTAATTTAATTTTCTCGCAATGGATTCTTTCGCCTGCAGTTTTTATGTTACAGTTTCGGACATATGCAGGACCCTTCCTATAGTAATAACAATGAAGACTCCGATACGCCGGTCGATGAGAACAAAACAATCGAAGTGGGTATTATTCGCCTCCTGAGAGTTAATCCTGTTCTTCCTCTCCTAAAGACCAACCTGAAAGTCAAATAACCCCCTTTTCCGTGCTGTCTATTAGCAATAGGATTAGATGCCATGCAAAACCTATGTTATTTCCAATTTCCGCATGAACTCCGCATGAACTAGCCCGTATAAACACTAAACCGCCTCCTCGCCGCGCTGGGCGGACGGTATGCAATATAGCTCCATTGGCAATGCCTGTGGAGGAAAAAGTAATAGAGAGATGTGTCGTTAGGCTAAGTGAACGTCGTCATGAACCGGTTAGGATGTCGACATTTATACAATCGAGATTCCACCTGAGAGCATGGCGTAGTTTGCCAGTTTGAGGGAGAGCACCCTCGATTTTGGGAAGTCAGGGTTAATAACCAATCGGCCTTCCTTGTTATAGCCAACTTCGCCGAAACTCTCTACCATCTCTTCGAAACGAATATCGGGGCGGACACGGTTGATCTCTGTCACGATCTCCTCGCTCCAAACTCCGGAACACCAACCATCTCTTATCATGAAATAGGGGTTTAGAGGCGGGACAGGCGAGTCTTAGAGGAAGTCAGCTTTATAAGTTGGAACTAAGGGGCAGAGGGGGAGCACATACCAAGATCTACGTATCGGATCCGCAATAGCTCTACAGACTTGAGACGTTCCAAAGCTCGGATACCACTCAGTACAAGTTGCTCAAAGGCAGCTATAAAGTGCATGTCAGTAATGCCCGAGCCCGACTCGTTCCATTGCGCATTCTGCCGACAACAATTCTTGACGGTAAGATCAATGGTCTTAAGTCGAGTAGTACGAGGGTTTGAATATTTCGCGAGGACATCGAAAAAGGTGTGACAGACACGCCCTGTATAGGAAAGATGTTCAAGATTGCTTGCGGCTTTGGCCATCTTCTCGCACCAATGAAGCTGTTCGCAAACCTTGAGGTAGTAAGGGGGGCAAGTCATTTCTCTCCTATAGTCACACTCGAGGCAGAGATTAAGACTCGTTATTTTAGGATCGAGACACTCAAGCGTGCTCGCCATACTAAGGTAGCTCTTAGATTTCGGTTTAGCATAAGTGCCATGCCACTCCTCTAGATTTGGCAATGCGCGTGAGATAGTTTCCCAATCCTTTGGTTGTCGAATAATGTTCCACTGGCCCTTAACAATCAGTGTACGAATCGACGGAATTCCGGGCAAATCTCGAGTCACCAATGCAGGTCCAGAAAAGCTGAATTTTACCCGCGGCGCTTTCTTCCTCTCCCCACCCTCGAGTGTCATGACCCGTGCCTCGGGGAACTGCATGCTCACGAGATAGAATATTTCTTCCAAGGTCGAGTTATCAGTTGGAAGCGCATAGGTTGCGCTAGCAATTCCCTCGGGAGAGACGGTCGGTAGCGCAAGCGAGGTGTCGCTAGGAGCCACCGGGTGAAGGAACTTGGGCTGGAAGACTGGGAACCATATCTCGATATGTTTGACGTATGTCCGGAGGTGGGGATGACGTACAAAGAAGGCCATTACATCGTTGCTGCAATGCACTGTTGCTTTGAGCTTGATATGTCGATAAAGTCGTTGTTGGATCAAGTCCCTCCATAAGGGACAAACAAGAGCCAGATTGGACAGTTCTTTCCTCCTCGAATGCCTTAACGCCGTACTCCAACTCCGGGCATTCACACTTGGGATATTTAGGGAACTTGGGGATGTCGTAGAGACTCGGTATCCGAATATGTGATCAAGAATGCATTCATGGATCTCGGCTGGTAGTTGGGCCAACGTCAAGACAGGGTTTTGCTCGACTACCGTTGGTTGGGAGATAGGACTCGTGACCATGCAATCATCCGATCCGAAGCAGTCAGGTTGACATGTTAAACAGCGGATATCAGTTTGGCCTTGCTGGGCATTTGGAAACGGCGTGCTACTAGGACGCGTTGGAGGTACAAAATCGGTCGGCTTGGGCTGCTCGAGAGGTGGACTTGCCGGGCCAGGCGTGACGGGTGTGGATGTAGTAGTCATTATTGCGGCTAACTCGACGGTTGCCGTGCCCTCGTCTTCGTCCTCATCTTGGTCTATCGACATCTCTCTCTGTAGGTAAGACTCTCTTGGAAGGTGAAGGCTCTGAGAATGAGCCTCAAATGAATTGACAGCTGCGGCATCGCCATTATGGAAATTGGCAGGCTCCCTGCTGCCCACGGTAATCATTTTAACTTCCAAATTAGGTATCAATTCACTAGGAGATAGGTATGTTCATGACAGGATGCGTCTGTCAAGGAACTACCAACTACGGAGAAACCAGCCCCTGGGTTCGGAGAGGTGTTGGACCACCAAGCAATGACTCGGGTTCTTTTCCAAGAGGACAGGGGCGATATGGAGACTTGACGATAATCTTACACGCGGTCGATCGAGGGAAGGAGTGGGCGCCGAAATATTTGTTCAATGTTAAAAGTCCACCGCCTCCTTTTTTTCCAATTGATCAAACACAGAATGGCTATTACAAGAACCACGTGGGATTTCTTTTAAATAGTACGGAGCGTGTATTGCTTGGAAAGGTTGATACCAAGTAATTAGGGTCGAGTCTGTCGCCTTCGAGGCGAATTCTGGAAATTTGGTGGAAACGTAGTCGCGTCTTCAGGCGTTGGATGCGAGGAGACACGGGCAATCCCTTCGCGCGTCGAATTATATTAAGCGAGCGGGGTGTAAGCGGACGTCTCGAGGGATCGGTATGGCTTCAGGGTAGAATCTGCGCCGAAAAGATCGATAGAGGTCGAGAAAACTCAGATGGAATTGAATGAGGATTTCGACTGTTGAGAGTGGAAATTGAGAATTGGAGTGGTGGACTGATGAACGATATAGGCGGTTGGGGTCGGACGGAGAGATGTAATCGAAGACTTTCTTTGATTTGATCCAACTTGGGAATTTTCAGTGGTGACAACGAGGTGATAGAGAGATTGAAGATGTCGATATGCAAGTCACGAGAGTCGTCAAATTTGGGATGATGCAAAATGAATTGGACGTGGACAGATTTGCACTTTTACATTCGCCTTAGCAGCAATTTACATGCCGTCCGGGTTCAAACTGGTAGGTAGGTACTGGTACAAGATTAAAGGTATCTATCATTATACGGTACACACCGTACGTGCATAGCGCCTACTTTAGGTTTTCTGCATTGATACCCGTGGGCGGACCAACTGTTATCGCAGTCATGCCTGCTTGAACAACGCATATGTACACTTCAAATTAATGTTGCCATTGGATGTACATACATACATACTTTTCCCCTTCCCTCTTACAGACATGTATGTATCTGCCCATATATCTTTATTTTATCGATAGCCCATAAAATGAAGAGTTCTGGATCCTGAAAACGCATCTATCTTGAACTCTTCACTTTCTTTTTTCCTGCTTGTCGCAACAAATCTGCATACTTCATTACTTCATGTTATTACCTCATTTAATAACATCCAGGACTTCTTGAATCATTGATGCAATGCTACATACAGTATGTAGGTACATATACCTACTAAGATACCTGTGTCTTGTACTTTTTGCGATACATATGTACTTGCATCTAGTTTTTTTACTGAATCGTGCATTCGGAATTCAATGTATTCGGTGTATAGATACATGAGTTGAGATCCATATCTTTAATGTTCATGCAACCTAAGAGACATTGGCTTGAACTAATTGCTTGTCAGTTGCGATTTTGGCACAGCCACCTCGTGGTATTAGCATTCTACCTACGTGTACGAAGCATGAATGTGCATCTAGGCCTGTTGGCGCCTGTAATTAAGCTCTGAGTGGATTGGGCACTTGCAGTAGATCGTCATTCGATGGCTTGACCCAGTCCCCGGCATCCCTGAGTGGATACTTATCGGAATTACTTGCATGACTGGCTGTCTTTTACTAGGCTGCTAGGTAACTTTTCAATGTTGCCGCCTCGCCATTCAAGAGTGTGTGTCCACTGAGTTTAGTAGAGTAAGAGGGGGAGAGAGAAAAAAAAAGGAAAAGGGAGGGGGGGAACACTCTTATTCTCGCCGCATCTTACTCTACAATGAGTCGCGATGTTGCTTGGCATGACTTACGGCAACTATCAAATATATGTAAGTTGGGAGCATAGTATAACCATGCCTTACGCTCCTTACCCACCAGATATTTACCTACTGTAAATACACAGGATTAGCTAAATGAAGACCGATGGTTTATGTAGGATGAGATACGAATTCTTGAATTAGTTCGAACTATACCCCCCAAAGGAGATTTACAGCCTCTATCATTCTCAAATACTTTCCATTATTGATAAAATCCACTTGGTACGATTGAAGACTCGGAAGTTAGAGGTTTGAAAGATTGGCCAGACTGCCAAACCACCATCCCAAGGTCCCACTTAAGTGATTTTCAATCCGACGAGATCGCTTTTAGTGAAAGCGTCTACTCCTTATTAAATAGGATGAAGTAGAGAGTCATATGGAAAACAACCCATTACGTCGCATGCAATTGAGACTTCCACGTATACGTCTGGAGAAAAAAAATCAAAACGAAGGATGTATGCAATATCTTTTTTTATATAAAAAAACATAAATGCTGAATGATAAAAGATTATGTGTTGATGGAATTCCATCATGCTCTTATATTTGAGCTTGAAATAGGATTTTATATTTGACCTCGGACAGTTAAGCGCCTAATAAGGCTTTCTACGCTTTTTAAAAAGCATTATAACGTGAGACAATGCAAGAGGCGTCGGAATCTCGTCTGGCCGGTAGAGGTGTCTCTTAGCTTGTGTGGATTAATAAAGACCGATTATCATGTCAGATCATGATACGTGAGGCGTTGGTAGTATTAACAGGCCTACAACAACTTTGACATTCAATCGCAAGGAGTTATGGTTTTCTTTTTTCTTTTTTTCCGCGGGGCTTCTACATATACATGTATACGCATATATGTATTGTCCTCAATGTTGCTCATTGAAGATGGACATCAATTAATACCTTAGGTACATGCAGTGATACCACTTCAGGGACCCCTACTCGGCTGGCGGCTCAAACTCCACAGATCATACCTAATTCGTATTAAGCTGTTAACTGTTTCACTTAACCTAAACCTGCAGGTCTACCCTAGGTAAGTAGCCAATGGGATGCCATAATTCTTGAAACGCCGTCCATGGTGAAATTTCACATTGGCTTTAAACGGGTTAACACAATAATCCCTAATAAATACTTTAGGTAGGTACCTACCGTAATTACGTACGATACATACATGTACCGTAGGCATAGTAAACCCCGTAGTGTTCTGTAGAACCTTCAATCTCGTTTCTCAATTGTGGAGCAACATCGGACAACTCCATGAGAACATCATCAGCTTGTGCTCCAACTCCCTTCTCATTCGCAACCAGTTTGCTTCCATCCAATATTACCGTACAGATGGTTCATCAACAATCCGTTGAGTCTTACATACGATAGAATTCTAGTCTATGCTATGCCTATTCCAACACCGGTCTGGTATTGCATTATAGCTTCGGGAACCCGTTCCACTTAGCCCTGCTACTAGATCATCAATTTCCCCGAAGAATCCCCTGCCTCATATATGTACAGTAGTCGCCAAGAAGGAGCCTCTACCTCATACATAGTGCACTCTACGGTACAACCTGTGTTTCCAGGCATCATCGGAGTACCACCGACAACTACGGAGCCACCTCCCGCTTACGGTAGTCATGACACGGAGGACCATGAACAACCTCGGATAGATAGCACAGTTCCAGGACTACTATTACAAGTGTTCGGCAATGATCATGATTTGGACGCATACAAGGGGGCATGAATTCATTTAACTGCCACCTTCGCCGCAGCCATTCTTATGCGTCTTTTAGGAGTGGCGGCTGCCTCACAGTCCACATCTCGACGCCATCAGTTGTTGTCTTTAATCCTGGAGGATCATTTAAGTTGCACGAATTCATAGTACGATATTTGAGCTTAGTTGTTATTCCTCGCATCCACAACGGGAATTAAGATCGTACAGGCATTGACTGATGGAGCTTTGCTAACAAATAACGAGACTTGGATCCCTAGGGCATGTTCTACAGTACTATGCATTCGCTGTCATGCAAATTTGTTTTTACGCCCTGCTTCGATCGTATCTAGTTGACCCTGCACTTTCCCAGCTGGCCTGTAGCAGGGCTTTGTTTGGGATTGACGAACTGACAAGAGTACGCGAGGCGCTCCTAACCCCTGTCTGTGGATCGACGCGGCGCCCCAGGGGCTCGATGTTTGACTTGGCGGTACTTGGCGCCTACGATGACTCTATATCCAACCATCTACAAGCTAGGGTTCACTCGCTGGCCTACGAATTCGTCCTCTCCAAACGAGCATCTCGAGGCCCTTCCAAGCATTCTTCCATATCTTCTTACTTGTATTACGGATGACAAGTTTGGCTACCCCATGCAGTAGGGGGTGGATCTTGATGGTGCGCACTTTGCGGGGCTTAATGCCTTGAAGTATTTCTATGCAACCAAACTTGTCAATCTTTGAAAAAAAAAATTCGTGTTCCTCATCTCCTTTATTACTATCCATCTTCCCGGGTCCTCTCCTTCTCTTGTAGCCCTATCCATAACTTTTTTTTTCTTGTTCACTCTTTAGGCGGAGCTTCACTTCCTTGAAAACCATAGGACATTGAGTGGACTGTGAAGGTGCATTTTATCAATCTTTGTCACTTACAAACACCTCTTCCCTCTTCCTATTATTCGATTCTACATCACTCACTGGACAATTTGTTCCTAAATCACCTTCGAATCAGGGATTCGTACATTATTTATACTCAGGGCACATGAATTAGATTTGTATTACATTATCCCGACGCCTCTGGTTTCGTTTCTTCAATATCTTTATCAGTACATATTCCTCGATATCAAGCATATCTTTACCCCTGATTTGTCTGGTACAAAAGGGAAGCTCTTTAAAAATTCAACATGGCGCCGAGTCTCACCACAATTTTTACCACACTCCTTGCCCTCACCGGCACACTCGCGCACCCTTTAAATGTTTGGCGACCTACTACAGACGCCTCCTCAGGGTCAACGCTGGCAGCCTTTGTCAGCAATCCTCATGCAACGGATGTGGTCCCTAACTCGTACATCGTGGTCTACCACAAGAACTTCACCGACGATGAGATAGATGCACACCAATCGTCTATCAAGACGATAGTCAAGAAGCGCAACCTGGGCAAGCGAGGGCTGGCCGGTCAGTTACTTTCTACGAGGGTTCGAACGTTCGCCATGTCAGGTTGGCGTGCCATGGCCCTGGAGTCTGACGACTTGATGATGAGCGATATCAACAACCAGGCCATGGTCAAGTATGTCGAGGCCAACACATACGTCAAGGCGTCCGGTCTCATAAATCAGAGCAACGCCCCCACGGGTCTGGTTAGGCTAAGTCATGCCGACGCTAACGGAACGGGCTACGTATTTGATGACTCGGCTGGTGAAGGCATCACGGCTTACGTTGTGGACACCGGTATCATGGTTACGCATGAGGACTTCCAAGGGCGTGCTACGATGGGTTTCAATGCTGTTGAAGAAGAAAAGGTACGATTATAACCAGTTGCCTATATGGAAAGCCGCCAGAAGAAGCGCTATCAAGACATTTAAGCTAACTTCCAGTAGGCCACGGATCTGAACGGTCATGGCTCTCACGTCTCGGGCACCATCGGTGGCGCGACCTTTGGAGTAGCCAAGAACGTGAAGCTAGTCGGCGTCAAGGTTCTCGATGCCAACGGAGGTGGCACCAATGCCGACGTGATCGACGGTCTTAATTTCGTTGCGTCCAACGCCACAAAGGGTAAATCGGTAATGAACATGTCGCTCGGAGGTCCCGCCTCCCAAGCGGTTAACGACGCTATTGAACGCCTCTTTTCGAATGGAGTCGTCCCTGTCGTCGCTGCTGGAAACGAAGCCCAGAACGCCGCGAACGTCTCCCCAGCCAGCAGTCCCAATGCCATTACCGTTGGTGCTATCGACCAGACCAATGATCAGCGTGCAAGCTTCAGTAACTTCGGCAGAATCGTTGACGTGTACGCCCCTGGCGTGGATGTGGAAAGCGTGGCCATTACGAGCAACACCGCAAGCCAAGTTCTCAGTGGTACTTCCATGGGTATGTTTTCTTCCATTCCTTTGCGACTCGTATTAAATCTTATGAGAGGATTAAATGTCTTGTGGTTTGGCTAACGATAGTTGCAGCCTCACCCCATATCGCCGGCCTGGCAGCTTACCTTATGTCTCTCGAAGGCCTCACTGACGCCACAGCGGTTTCTGATCGTATCAAGGAGCTCGGTGCCGCTACAGGTGCCGGTGTGCGGAGGAATGCCAGGGGCACCACCAATGTTATTGCCAACAACGGCAACTTATGATCAAGGGCGTGACGGTATTCCCACCCGGCCCTATGTCCCAATCACGTTCCAAGTTTTGAGCACTGCCATCACCGACGCCCTTTCCTGACCTACACTATCCTTGGACACACTGCCACCAGCATTTAGCGAGCGTCAAATACCAAACAGCGAATTCAGAAAAAAAAAGCGAAGGCCAGTCCTTTATTGTTATTTATAATCTAAGATGATGATTGCGGATCGCAAGATGTGGCTCTTCATATAGACGATTGGCTACGCATTATAGAGACGATGAGAGAGAAGATGTGCATTACATGGTTACTCAGGCGTGAACCGATCATGATCACAGCCTATAAGCGAGCCGGTGGTTCGAGCGAGTATTATAATCACACTATGTATATTTGAGAAGAGGTAGATAACCCTACCAAGTATATATTAAATTCAGCGGTATAATCCATCCAACTGCAACTAGTCTCAAATATGTTCTATCGGTATTTTGAAGATTAGTTTGAGAAGATCTCACCAAACATTAATACTACTAAATCTTAGGAACAGATTCCCTCATCTTCCAGATGAAAAGAACTTCGAAATATTACTCCGGGGCCTGATTCTACTATAGCTCTAGGTTTATAGAAAGCCGGCTGCGTATTTTCAAACCTGTTGGAACGTCATTACAGTAAGTGAACACTCACTTAAACGCAGATTCAGCCTGGTCGTTCGTACTGTTTAGATGAGGAATCATCATAAAGGACCCTCAAGCTTACGCAATACGTTGTAAGACATGAGACAAGACATTGAAGCCAAGATCTTCGATGTGCCGAGTCCTGACGGCGTGAGACCACTTGGGGATGAAACATATCTTGGCAAAGAGGCCACGAAAGCATGCCCGGCTGCTACAGTTTCCAACGCAAACGATGTACTTATTAGGTCTCTCGCAAGCCACCAATTAACCATTCTATACGACACAGAAACTAATTCAACGTCAAAATGAATGTATTGTTGATAGATGTGACAAATAATTTTATAATACACGGTAGCGATGTTTCTTCTCCCTTTTCATTAGCGATGCGTGGGCCCTGTTTGCTTATTCAAAATTGACCTGGTTCTTTTCCCCGACTTCCAATTATTTTCCGAATCATCCAACTCACCATCATGGACCTACCTAAGCCGCTCTTCCTCAATAGACGCCTGCATCGCAAAATGGAAAATATATGTGTACCTCGAACACGACCCAACCAAGCCATACCAACGCCTGCCCATCAGTATTGATTCCCTTTTTGGCCCATTTGTGTCCCTTGTTACGCTAAGAGTTACGCATTACGAATGGTTCGACTTTACCTTCTTCTTAGGCCTCATTTCCTCCGAGTACGTCTTAAAGAATTCGGTGGGCTGCGTGGGATGATGGCCCGTGACATCGTGGAATGCCGTCGTCGAGATGTAGTTGGTCTTACCCTCGCGCACGAGACTATAGTACTCGAGCAGATACTCTCTCTCCGACTCGTCAACCTCTGAGGCATGCGCTTTGAGGACCCTTTTGGCCTCCGATCTTTGTTCTCAAAGGTCAATTGAGCTCTTTTGTGTGAAGGGGAAACAAGGAAAGGGGAACGGAACGGAGGCAGAGAAAGAAGAATTAGATGAAGTCTTACTGCGATATGTCCTCAAACTCCATCGAGGTTCCCAAAGCAGTGCTTGCGGCTGTTGCGAGTTCTTCCCCGGCGCATAGTTGCGGGCCTGATTGGTCACGGTTTAATTCAATTTCATTCGCCATTGTTTAATGATTGTTTATTTGTAAGAGTAGATCATTTGCGCGCGGAACGTACCGGTAACAATCATCATCTGCCCGCGATGTTTGTCATCGAAGCCGTGCTGGCCTCTGCCAGAAAGGACGTGGGCAGCCACTTGGGCAACATCCTATACGAAAATTATTATGCATAAGAGACAACATGAGACAATATACTTATTTAGGGTCCTGGAACTAACACCGAGGGCCACAGGGGCAAACTTGTGGTTCTCCCCGATGGGCAGCGGGAGGATACCCTCTGACTGTGCTTGCGGCGCATAAAGCAATATGTTTTCGGCGTAGAATCCTGCTCTGACTGCCGTGTCAGTGTGTCACTCGAAGACATTGTCATGAATTATATCCTACCTAATCACGCAGGGTGAGTGGCCGAGTGGAGTTGACGGATCTCCCTTAGCGGACAAAACCAGAGACTCGAGCTCGATGAATTCCCTCAAGCGTGGCTGGCGCTGCGGATCAGCGTAGTCGGCACCGGCTGAGCTGATGAGCAGCATGTTCTGTATACCTGCTTTCTTGGCGGCCGTGACTAGCTCCACGCAGATATCGTGCTTGTCCTTGTGAGCTGGGGGTACCAGACAAATGGTATCGCATCCTATATCCTTCAGCGTGTTCACCATTGTGCGCTCACGTCCCGGGACATGATGAACGATTCTTGCTCCGAGAGACTGAAGCTCCTTGGCGTGATGGTGTCGAGGGTGCAAAGTTAAGCCCACCACAGAATCAACTTTATTAATATCGGGAAACTCTTCGTGCCGAAGGAGTAAGTCTGCAATTAGATGGCCGGTATGGCCCTCGACGGCAGTGATACACACATTTCGGGACATGGCTGGACCTATGACCTTTACGAAGATATAGGTAAAAACACAGATGAACAATCAGGATAGGTGTCGATAACGCATTTTATTAGTGGAGAAGCTGGGGCGGAAAGAGTATATGCATAACCTAATCATCGGTGTCATGTTGATGCCATGAGGCTTGATCGAGTTGTACGTAGTATGACGAACACCATCACCTACGTCCAAATTGCGTCACCACTCGGTCACAAAATAGAAAACCTGGTCCCCCTTTTACCTAGAAACAGGATTATCACAACTTGCCTGAACATTCTAATGAGTCTCATGTTGACGATCCATGACGGGGAACTCTCTCTAGACATTGATCGAGTTCAAAGTCCCGCAATGTGCCTACGAGCCACGATGGGCCCGGTACTCCTCGTCATAGTGGTTTGATATCAGCACTTCTCGGCACAACCGCAGTCATTGAGGAGACTGGACTGTAATTTGACATCCGTGCTTCCTTTGAAATTCCCACCCATGCTCAAATCGGCTAGAAGATAGGTAGTAGTAGTAGTATAAAGATGCATTCATTACGGTATTAGTCTGTATTAGTAAAGATTTTAATCAGGGCATATTGCATCTCGCAGAACGTTTTAAAACGCCTTACCCCATAAAGCGTGAGAGCGTAGCCAGCGACTTTTCTGTAGCGCTGCTGTTAATACAACTTGCATTTAGTGTATACCCTCGACGACGCCACATAACAAATTCCAACGTATGCCAACTATAATTCCTCGTGAGTTAGGGGCGTCACTGTTGCCTTAACAGCATCCTTGGCGGCAGCTTTAAGGCTTGACGCAGCCTCTTTGTCGAATATCACATCAAATCTCGCCCCGAAGTACCACGCCAGGCCGAGCTATTAAACTTGGTTAATTCCCTTAACAGGATTGGATGTTGATATGGACATATTACATACCATTAGAGCAGAGACGAATAGAAGCACAAACACCACACACCCCACTAACATCAAGGCCTCCCAGAAATCGTTTTGAGCGCCTTCATGTCCCTGTGCATCCTGCACCGCTTGCAGTTTCTTGGGATCTTGTGTTGGGAATAGGGTCTCGATGAATTGTTCAATCTAGTCGAGTTTGGTTAATATTCCTCAGTTCAACTCCTAATGAAATGAGAAAAGGATGGCTCACCTTGCCACAAGCTATGCTAATTTCAAGATAGTGAGGATCTCTCGGGTCGTTCTTCCTCGCTATCCTCCTTGCGTATGTCTTGAATACGTCGCATACCACTCGCAGGTTTTGTGTTGACTGCATCATCAGGTGGCAAGCATCCCCTTTGGTAATCTTGATATGGCTGTAGAAGATTTTGGGGTTTTGGAAAACGAGCTCGAGAGTTGCAATGGCCATGGTCTGCGGGATAGCAACAAAGTTGAAGACGCTCTGTTCCTTGATACCAGCCATATAGAACAAACACTCATCTGCATGCTTTAGGGCGTTGAGGACTAGCTCGGAGCTGCAATAGACAGCCTGTGTACGATACTTGGGGTCAAATAGATCGTCCCAGTTGTCAACGTACTTGCTCCAGACATCTTTAGGCCAGAATCTTCGCTTATCTAGGAAATCTTCGTGCACATCACGGATGATGTTGGTTTTCTGCAAAAATTGGCCCATGCTTTCGGACAGCTCCATGCGATCAAGCAGAGCGGGATTGGCTGTATTGCCATTAACGAAGATACGCGTCAGGCCCTCTCCAACCAAGCCAGCGACGTAATGACAATACTCCTCGTATTCAGGGATTGTCTTAACGCCTTCTTGAAACTCGGCGTTCAAGGCATAGTCGGCCATGCCATTGCCCATCTTGATGGTGATATCCTCAATGACATCGTAATATTTCTTGTCTATCTTCTTCAATTCTGCGATCACATCGTCAAAATGCACAAGAAGCTCGCGATCTTTCTCGTTGGGTCCGCTTCCATTGAAGGTCCAGCCGTCAATCTTTAGGTACTTGTAGAACTCGCGCAGCATCGGCTCTTTTGTCGAAGCAGGGAGCGTCATGTCATCCTCGATGGTGTCTAGCCCTCTCAATACAAGATAGAAAAGGGCGATGGGTACGAGCATTTCAGGTTGCAACTCTTGAATAACGGCGGCGAAGCTGCGACTTGTGAGGTTGAGCATCTCAAAGCATGATCGTAGAGTGGGTGGCTCTTTTGAGGGATCGCGCCTATGAACTGGTTCATGCCAGAGCTTCCTATAATGCGATGCCTAGAGTTAGTGGTGTACACGTCAAAGCGGATGGATGGATGATAAAGGTAAGCATTACCATTGTACGACCGACCGAAGCTGAATCGGGTGGAACATGAAGTAGAGAACGTCCTTAAGACCTCCCATCTCTGCGATTGGGCTTATCAAGGGACCCTTAGTATGTGGCGTTGGGGGGACTGTTTAAGGGGGATGTATCCCAAGCTGTCACGACACGTTTAGTTGGTCGATCGAAGATTATGAGGAGGATAAGGTGAGAGTATAATAGTGATCAAAATGACATCCCGGATGTAAGTAGTATTACAATAGACTATTTATATTCAGAATTGAAACAACCTAAGGAGTGGGATGGCTGTTTGTTGTAATAGTAGTAATGGTTGTAGTAGTTGTAGAAAGAATTGATGCGTGTTCTAGAAAAACAAGTTTATCCTTTTGAGCGTACCGCCATGGGAAAGAGATTGGCGGAAGCAAATAACTCCACATCAAATTTCAACCTGTGGAAGAGCGAATCGGCGCAAGAGTTGCTGACCCGGGGATCAACCTTGTAGCCTACTCCGTCGAGCAAGAGCTCACTAAAGAAATTATTATCTTGATTGGTTGGTTTTGGATAGCTAGCTCCAGTAGCTCCACTGCGGGGTTTGAAACGGTACCTGCTAGCCTACCAGCATTACATATGGGAGTCCCCTTTCTCAGGTTGTTGGCTATATGTAGTTCTATGGAATATAACAAGCTGCAGGTACGCTGTAGGAAAGTGGCACTTGTTAGGTACTGTACATGTACGGTAGTGACCTGACGGGTGCATTTGTGGCATTGGGGTAATCCCGACAGTGCGGTTATGTCTTTTCGAATCCACTTGTTAGTACTCTGTTCTCCAACCCAAAATTGAGGAGGCGCGCGTCGTTTTCTCCAAATATTCCATCCCACCCACTAGGTTACTCACTTTATCATCCCAAATCGTTAACATCGTTAACGAAGTTTACACTACTGTGTATCCTTTAGTCAACTCAACAAACTTAGGTTAATTTCATGTCATCATGGCGCCCCCCGAATGCAAAGATCACAAAGCGACGACAAACGGAACGCCGCTTGTGGCCACTACCCTTCCTCTTTCTCTCCCCTCCACGGTCAAGCCTAGCCCATTAGAGTACATGAAGTCTAGCTAGAGTCAGCCTTTACTTACCTCTGGGCTAGGCCAGTTGCCTTCGTCTGTGCCGATCGAGGTCCCTACCAAGAACCCTGATCCAAGCACCCACAGTCCTATCGAGCATGCCGAGACTGAAGCTGCGAGCGGCTCCGCCAACGTTGGAACCAAGAGACCTGCCAGCCTCGATGACAAGAACGATGAACCTCCCCGAACCCTAAAGCGCAGGAAGATTTCCGCATCGCTACCTGGTTCCTGGAAATACGCATTCCAACCGATCATCGACACAGTGCCCTCGGAAGATGCGTCAATGGTATGTGTTCGCAACTGGTTCCTTCGAATCGGCGCACTGCATGGACTGCAAAAGAGGGATCTGAGTGACCTCGGGCGATCTGCTATGCTCGGCCACAACTTGCTTCAGGCAGATTACTCCAACATTAAGGATTACCTGCTATCCATTGCCGACCACAACAAATGCCTCGAAATGCACGCACCTTTGTTTGCAGCTGACGCATATGAAGCGATGCAGTCGAAGAAGGCCATGGAGGCGAAGGCGGCGGACGAGGACAGCATCGAGGCAAATACCTCAGAGGTAAGTAGGGTCTCAGAGTCTTGTTAGATATATGTACCTAATGTGTATGGTATCCAGGCTAACTGGCACTAACGCATAGGCTACACAAGCTTAAGTCGGGTTTCAAGAGTTTACTCTCCAATGTTAGCCAGATGTGTCACTGCCCATGGTAGTTTCCATCAATCACGATCATCATTATCACCGTTTTGCCCAGGGGAATAGTTTTCAATTCGCGTTATGACGAGCTTGATAAGGTAGCTCTCGTTAGGTCGAAAGGATATATCTATTGAACATCGGTTTCGTCATGAGCCTTGAGACTAGGTAGTCAGAAATTTGAAGAGGGGGGAAAATGGTATCGAGAATTGTTAAGTAGAGTAGTGATTGGTGAGGACATGGAGTTAGGTGTATGGACCTATGTTGAGCTTGGACATATCTTCGTCTCGTTTCAACAGACTAGTTCTTGACACCCTATGACCCCTTTACGCGGAAGACTGATTGGGGGGAATCGGCAGGTTGCTCTAAATTGTTTCTAATACAGTAATTAAGGAGTGATGATATATAGCCTAATGAAACTTGCGTGTCACTTCAGTAGAAAGCAATGAATTGCTACGTCTTAAGATTCTGAGTCAAGTATAACGTGTAATACGTTATACTGATTTGTATACCACCATGACGGCTTTCAAACCCGATGCTATATGACGCTCCTAGGCAGTGTTAAATGATGATATCATTTTCAGGTGCCTCAACTATGCCTTATTTTTATTATGCTGAGTTTGATATGTAATGTATGCGGGATTTATCAAATAATGATGTCTAATATTGGGAAATTTGTGTATAACTTTGTCCAAGTTCAAAGTTGTTCTCTCTATACACTACGTTACCTAGCAGCCCTAGTAACTATGTAGATGAATGTGCATATTGCCGATCAGCCGGGACTTAGACCACCAAGACTTTTTTGCCCCTCCAGCAGTCCACCAGTCCACCAGTCCACCTGGACAGTTACTACTGTCGCTGAAGGGGGGCAGTTACATCCCTATCATGGTTGTAATTAGCACTACGTGTCTACCTTAACCAAATAAATTCACCTTGTATTTGCCTTATACCGACTTGTAACCTTTATATATATATATATATATATATATTCATGATTGATTTGATCTCATCCGTTCCCCCCTTTTACTTTTCTTCCTCCCAATCAACTATCTGAAGTCTCCGTTGTTATCCTTCTTTTTAAACTGGTCCATTTCTCCTATTCTAAGGAATTGTTCCGCCATTTGGCGTGTCCTCCGTACTATCCCCAACTAGGACATCAACTCACCCTCAACAGTATACCCACCATGACAACGCAAGATAGGAAACCAAACAGATTCCTCATCTGGGGTGGTAATGGCTGGATTGCTGGACAATTGGAGAAAATCCTGAAGAGTCAAGGCAAGGAAGTGATTATGACGACCGTTCGTATGGAAGACCGCGGGGCCGTCAAGGCAGAGCTCGACAAGATCAAGCCTACACATGTTCTAAACTGCGCTGGGTGCACTGGCCGCCCCAATGTCGATTGGTGCGAAGATCACAAGGAGGAGACGATACGGTCCAACGTTATCGGGACCTTAAACCTGAGTGATTGTTGCTTTCTTGCTGGCATACACTGCACAGTATTTGCCACTGGCTGCATCTACCACTATGACGATGCACATCCGGTGGGAGGCCCTGGTTATAAGGAGACGGACCCGGCAAATTTCACTGGTAGTTTCTATTCCGAGACCAAAGGCCACGTCGAAGAGGTGAGCTAAGGCCGTTTGAAAACGAACCCGGAAATTGCGAGGGGATAAGTTTGATTAACTTACCGTGACTTATAGATTATCAAATACTATACGAACTGCTTGGTCCTCCGCTTGCGTATGCCGGTGTCAGATGATCTACACTCACGCAACTTCGTCACCAAGATTAGCAAGTATGAGCGTGTAGTTGACATTCCGAACAGCAACACGATCCTAGCCGATCTTCTACCGGCATCCATCCTGATGGCGGAGCATAGTGACACTGGGGTCTACAACTTCACCAATCCGGGGGCTATTAGCCATAACGAGGTGCTAACGCTCTTCAAGGAGATTGTTCGCCCGGATTTCACGTGGAAGAACTTTAGCTTAGAGGAGCAGGCCAAGGTCCTCAAGGCTGGGCGCAGCAATTGCTTACTGGATACAACGAAGCTGGAGAAGAAACTGGCCGAGTATAACTACTCTGTGCCTGAGGTTCATGAGGCTTACAGGCGGTGCTTTGAGAGGATGAAGGCTGCAGGGGTAAAATAAGCTTGGGTGGGATCTTTGATGCTTAGAAGGATACCCAAAATGACCTAGTGTGTGAGGCGGACTGCATTGTTGGTGTAGGTGACGGTACCACGGAATTGAACTAATTTGCTAGCATATAGAATGGGCATGCAGCTGATTTGCATATTGGGAAAAGGTGTTTGTTATTCGCTGCTTTTTTTTTTTTTTTTTTTTTTTTTTTTTTTTTTTTTTTTGGGGTTTTTTTTTTTTTTTTTTTTTTTTTTTTTTTTTTTTTTTTTTTTTTTTGCGGGTATTTTCAAGCGATATTCCCATAATTTGATTATATTTGACTTTTATCCTTTTATTAAGTGGTTTATTCAAAAATTGCATAGACGAGCAACCTTGCTC
>KZ112777.1:0-20680 GCA_002120305.1 Hypoxylon sp. CO27-5 | reverse complement strand
CCCTAACCCTAACCCTAACCCTAACCCTAACCCCTAACCCTAACCCTAACCCTAACCCTAACCCTAACCCTAACCCTAACCCTATAATATAATTTAATTATTTTATTTAAATTTTTTAAAACTTTTTTAATTATATATATTTTAATTTTTTTAAATTATTATAATATTTAAAAATTTATTCCTTATAATTTATATATTTAATTGAAATATTTATATATTAAATTAAAATTATAACTTTTATAATAATTATATAATTATATTTTAATAAATATTTTTAATAACTTTTTATAATAATAATATATTCTTTTTTATTTTTATATTTAAATATATAATATGAAATATTTTTAATTATTATTAACTTTTTTTAAATATTATAAAAATATAATTATATAATATTATTTTTAAATTTAAATTTAAATTTAAATATTATTTAATTAATTATATATTATATATAATAAATCTTATTTATATCTTTTTATTTACTTAAATATATATTAAATATTAATTATATTAAAAAAATTAAAAACTAATAATTAATTTAAATATAATTTAATACTTTATAATAATTTTTTATAATTTTAATAACTTTTAATAAATTATTTAATAAAATTTTTAATAATTTATCTTTTATTTTATTATAACTTTAATATTTGTTATATATTTAAATTATTTTTAATTCATTTAAAAAAACTTTATATAATATTTCTTTTATTTATAACTATTTTATTTTAAAATTATTTTTTAAATTTATTTAATATATAATTATTAACTTATAAATATAATAATATAAATTAACTATTATAATTTAATAAATATACCTTTAATTAAATTAAAATATTAAAACAAATATATAAATATTTTTATATTTAATAAATTTAAATTTATTAATCATTTTAACCTTTAAACCTTTAATTATAACTTAATATATATTAATAAAATTATCTTATAATAATTATCTTATTTAAAATTAAAATATTTAAAAATATTATAAATATTAAATTAATATTAATTTATTAATATTTAAATTTTAAATCTTATAATTTTAAATAAAACTTTTAAATTATTTATTATATTAATTTAAAATAATTATTATTTAACTTAAAAAAAATTTAATTATCTTTTTATTTTATAAAAAAATTATAATTTAAAAAATTCTTAAATTTTAAAAATATATATTATTAATATTATATATAAATATTTATATTAATAATTTCTTATATTTAAAATATATTATATTAAATATTATTTAAATAATATAATACTTTTTATATATTAATAGCTTTTAATTAAAATAAAATAAATTAAACTTTATTATTAATTTTTAAAAAATATTATAAATATTATAATAATAATTTAATTTTATATAATAATATAATAAATTAATAAAAGAAAATATTTAACTTTATATATTAAATAATTTTTATATTAATTTTTATAATTAATTTTAAATCTTTTATAATTAAATAATTATAATAAAAGTTTTAAATTATATTTATTATTTTTTTAAAAAGCAATATTAAATAAATTATATAATATTAAAAAATCTATTATATTATATACTCATTACCTTTTAAAATAGCTTATTACTAAAATACTAATTAACTTTATATTTAAATAACTTTATTAATATTAATTATAATATTATATAATTTAAATAAGAATATAAATATCTTAATTATATATATTTTAATCTAAATTATATTATAATATAATATTTATAACTAAAAATATTTAAAATTAAAATAAAAAAACTTTAAAAAAGCTTATATAATATCCTTTAAAACTTTTAAAACTCTTAAAACTTTTATATAATATTTCCTTTAATAATCTTAAACTTATTAAAATATTAAATAAATATTATATAACCTTTTCTTAAAATTTTTTAACTTTAATCTTAAATAACTTTTATTATAATTATTATATTAAAATATAACCTAAATTAAATAATATATATTTAAATTATTTATCTCCTTATTTAAATTATATAATATTATAATTATAATTAACAAAATTATTTAACTATAAAATTAAAATCTTACTTTTTAATTTTACCTATAACCTAATATAAATTCAAATATTATATGACCTATTTAATATTACTCTTCTTAAATATTAAATTATTTTTATATATATTTTTTATATTTTTTTACTTTTAATAAAATTATTATAATATATTATTTATTATATATATTAAAATTAATTTAATTTTAAATATTTTAAAAATTAATAATTAGAAATAATAAAATTAATTATTTTATATTATTAATTAAAAAAATTTAATTATTAAATTATAATATAAATTAAAATTAATTTTTTTTAATTTATTATATTATTATTATTATTATTATTCTTATTCTTTTATATATATATATAAAATTACTTTAAAATAAATATTTATTTTATAAAAATATATAATATTATTACTTAATAAATCGTTAAATAAGAATTATACTTTATTAAAGAAAATTTATTTTATTCTAATATTTCTTTACTTATATTAAATAATTATATTATTTATTACTTTTCTATTTTAAAAGTTTATTCTTTTAATAAAAATAAATAAAAAATAAGATTATTATTACTAATAAAAGCTTTAAATCTTTATATATTTTTAAAATATTAAAAACTTATAATTATATTATATTAAAATATTATTAATATATTATTATCTTAATAATTATTTATTTAAATAATTTTATTTATTTCTTAAAATTAACCTTTTTTATTATTAGGATTTTTAATTAAAAATATTATTTAATTAATTAATAATATTATTTTAATAATATTTAAAGATTATTAAACCTTTATTACCTAATTTTAAATATATAATAATTATTTATTTCTATAAATAATTATAAATAACTTCCTTTTTTTAATATTTTTTTATTCTTTTCTTTAATAATCCTTTAGCTTAAAATCCTTAAATTATTTTTAAAATATTTTTACTAAAATTAATAATTATATTATTATTTCTTAAAAAGATAAAATAACTCCCTATATTTTATATATAACTTATAATTAATTTATTTATAATATATATAAACCTAAAATAAAATATAAGATTATTTTTAATTATATTTTTAATTATTTATAATTATTATATCTTTTTAAAATATTTTTATAATAATATATATAATCCTTAATTTATTTATTAATATTTTAAAAATATTATTAATTTTATTTTTATATTAGTTATAAATTATTTATTCTTTAATTTTACTTATATTAAATTAATCTATTATATAATCTTTTATTTATATATAATAAATAAAATAATTAATTTAATTTTATATATATAATAAGTATAAAATTAATAATATTATTTTTTATATTTATATTTATAAAGTAATTATTTATTAATTATTATAAATTAAATATAATAAAATTATTTATTATAAAGCTTTAAAATATTAATTATTATTTAAAGATAAAGGATATTAATATTAAAAGTTAATAAAGATTTAATTTTATATAAAGATAAAATAAATCATTATTAATAAGTTAGAAAATATAAAAAAGGTTATATTTATAATTAATTTTTTTTATTTTCTTAATAAGGAATTTTAGGTTAAGATTAAAAATTAAGGCTATTATTATTATTATTATTATTATTATTATTATTATTATTTATATTTAAATCCTTATTTTATTAAGATTTAATTATTATAATTATAAATTTATTTAATCTTATTTATTATTAATAATATAATAATATATTATTATTATTTTATTTAACCTTTAATATTTTCTCTTTTATTATTAATAAAAATATTATTTTATATATTAATAATAATCTTTATTTTCTTTATATTTATTAACATTTTTTTATAATCTTTTTATATAAATAATACCTTAAGCTTTAATTATAAATAAAATACTTATTTTATATAAATATATTATTAATACTTTATAATTATATAATATATAATTTTTCTCCTTTTATATTTATACTTAACTATAATAATATTAGATATTTTTTATTAAATAAAAATATTTAAAATTTAATATTTTTATATATATTTATATTAAAATTATTATTTTATATTTATATAATTCATTATATTATTTTTTAATTTTTATTCGTTTTAAAATAATTATTAATATAAGTATATTTTAATAACTTTTTACTTTTATATATATTTTCTTTTACTTTTTTATTACTATAATTCTAAGCAATTATTATTAATTAATTACTTTATTAATTAAGAGCTTTTTATTTTATTATTATAATTCAAACAAATAATTATTAATTTATTTCTAACTTATATATAAAAGTTTTTTTATTTTATTCTTTTTATTATTTTATTTTACTTTTAAGTTATATTATAAATATAACCTTATATCTATTATTTATTTCTTAAAAATATATTATTTATATACTATATATTTTATTTATAATTTCTTTAATTTTATTTAGTTTATTAATTATATATTAAATTATTATTTTATAAGTTATAATATTTTATTTAATTTTAATATAAATTTCTTTAACTTATAAAATATTATAACCTTATATTTAATTTTAAATTTTAAAAATATATATTATTATTCTTTTTATTTTAATTTTATTAATTTAAAAATATTTTTATTATTATAACTTTATACTAAATTATATTTTTAGAAAGTAAATATTTTTTAAATATTATCTTTTCTTTTTTAAAAAAATTGGCTTTTATAAAATATATTAACGTATTTTTATATTATATAAAAATTATTTAATTTTTATAAATTTTATAAACTTTTTTTAATTTTTTGTACTTTTTATTAATATTTTTTAATATTAATACAAATTAATATTATTTATAAAATTACTCATTAAAATATTTTTTTAATTTAATTCTTTATATAATATAATAATATAAAGGATAAATAATATTAATAAAAATAAAAAATGATATATTATATTATTAATAATTTAATAATTTTCCACTATTTTATTATTAAAACTTAACCATACCTTCTTTTTTATTATAAGAATTTTTGAATTTAATTTATAATTTATTATAAAAAGCTTTTTTTTTTTAATATATAATATATTTTATATAAGATAATATTATTAAATATTTAAAAAATGTTTTATTAAAGGAGTAAGATTATAATATTATATTTTTATATAAAATATATTCCTTTTATTATTATTTAAATTATTACTTTTATTAATTTATAAGCTTTATTTTCTATTTATTTTTTAAAAAATAAATATTTTACCTTTATTATAATAATTATTTATATTATTATAGTTTTTTTAATTAAGTTTTTTTTAATATTTAAAAAATAATTTGCTTATATATCCTTAAAAAGATTTTTTTATTAATTTCTTAAATTTAAATAATAATTTGTTATAAGGAAGGTTTTTAACGAAGCTAATTAAGTGGTAAATATACGTTGCTTCGATTTAAATAAGGTTATAAAAGCCACACCATTAATTACTTATATAAGATTTACACTTAAATAATAACACATTTTTCTTTAACCAAATAAATTACTTTAATTAAACCGTTAATAAGTATAACAGTTATAAGTTTAGTCCTCGCTTATATTATAATTTATTATAATTAAAGCACTTAGTTAACGGTATAAAATAACTTATTTTATCGTTTTTTTAAATCAAATTAAATTTAATAAAGCCTAATCCTTTTAATAAACTTATTTATGCGCTTTTTAATTATTCCGAGCGATTTACCAACCAATTAAAAGCTTAAAAGCAATAAGAATTAGCTTAAATAGTTTATATTATTTTAAATATATGCATGTTTTTAAGGCATTTAAGATTAAATTAATCCCAATACTTTTAATAAGTAATACGTTATAATTATTATATTAAAACCTTCCACGATATAATAGTTAGAAATAAAAAAGAACAAATATAAAAGAAAGGTATATAAGAAACAACTTATCGCTTAGGAATAACTTTTTAAAAATATAAGGGAAGCATAGTTTAAAGCTTTTATTATATTTATTTATAAAAAGCTTAAGGCTAAGTATAAGAATTAACGCAAAAATTACTTAATATGCTTAGTTAAATATACCACTTTATCATTTTAATATACCATTATATAAAATTAAATTATTACTATAATTTTTACAACACTTTTTATAACAATAATAACAAAGCTTAAACTATTTTATCTTAATTAAAAACCATTTATATAAAAGATTATTAAATCGTTTAAATAACGCTTAACTCTTTTAAAAATAAGCGTATTTAATACGATACATTTTAAATATAAAAAAGCGTTAACATAAGCATCCAACGGTTTAATAAATCCATGGGTGTAATATTAATAGTAATAAAAAGCTTATATACGTGCCTTTACGGTAAACATCTTAGAAATTTAGGGATTTCTTAAGCTATAACAATTCCTTTATATAATAAAAGAACGTTTATATCCTTTTTAAGCTAATTAATAATTAACAAAGCTAGTTAAAACTAAGGCTTTAAGGCTATTATTATTTACCTTAAATTAATACGGCAAATAATTTAAAACTTTTATTTAAAATAAGAAAAATTAAAACCTATTTAAACATTTTATTAAAAGGCTTAACTTTTTCACTTTAAAGCAAAGCTTTAATAAATACCACTACCCATGTTTAACCAACTTTAATAACACTTATTTATAGGTTTTAAGTAAATATAAAAGACTTAAGTACGTTATATAAAGGATAAAGGATAAATAGCTTCGAAATCTTTTAAATAAAAAGGTAGTTAAAGCAATTAAAGCTTAATATTAAACGCCCAAATAAAAATAGCTTAAGGTTAAGTTAAAAATAAAACATAAGAAGTAAAAATAGCTTAATAATATAACTATTTAAAAACTAATCGGTTAAAGGTTTAATTAATCATTTCTTTTTTTAAAGACTTAAATATTATTAAAACATACCAGCTTAAAACTTACAATGCTTTTAAACATCCTTAGCTTTAAGTGACTTAATTACTTAGTAACGATTAAATAGTAATTAATAAGTAACCCGCTTATTTTTAAACGTAAGCTTTAAGTAACGGTTTTTTTAAGAAACTTTATTACTAGTAAATTAATTATTACGACGTTATTTTAACCTTTTATATATATTTAACGGCTTTCTTTTATACGTATATATATTTAGATTAAATGTGTAAACCTTAAAGGGTAAGCTATTAGCTATTATAACTGTTCCTTTAACAAGCTTTTTAATAGGCTTTAAGAGCTTTTTTTTAGCTTAGGAGGTATGTTATAGGAAAGGCTTTTAACGAAGCTAATTAGGTGGTAAATATATGTTGCTTTAATTCGAATAAGGCTATAAAAGCCATACCGTTAATTACTCGTATAAGATTTACACTTAAATAATAACACATTTTTCTTTAACTAAATAAGCTACTTTAATCGAACCGTTAGTAAGTGTAACATAATTAAATATAAAATTTTATATAATAATAATAATTAAAATATAATATATTAACTTTTTATAAATCTTTATAAATTTTATTAATAATTTATTTTTATTTTATTATTTTTAATATATTAAAAACTTTACTTTATAAGTATTTTTTTAAATCTTAAACTAATATATTTAATAAATTAACTTAAATATAAAAAAATATTTTAATAACTATATATATTTATTTTAATAATTTTATATTTATAGCTTTTTTTAAAGATTTTTCTTTAATATAAATAATTAATTATTTTATTATAATTATTAACTTTTTAACCTTATTTATTTTTTTAAAATTTATAACGTTTTATTATTATTTAAAGGTTTTATTACTTTTTTTAACTAATTTTATAACTTATTTATATGTTAAATTATTTATTTTGTAATTATTTTTACTTTTATATTTTATTATTATATTATCCTTTATTAAAATATAGCTATTAAGGCTTAACCCTAATTGGTTAATATATTAATAAAGCTATAAGGTTATTTAATAACCTTATACCATATAAATTAATTTATATACTAATTTAATAATAATAATAACATATTTAAAAATAGCTTTACTTTTAATTATATTATAATATAAGACCTTATATTAATAATATTAATATACCTTATTTAATTTATATTAATTAGTAATTAATAGGATAACCTAATTAATTATAAATAGCTAAGAAAAATTTAATAGGTATTTTTTTAAAAAAAAAAAAATGCCTAAACAATTTAAATAAGAAAAGGTAATAATCTTAAACCATTTTTAAAATCTCGTGGCTTACTAATAAGTTAACAATTTCCTAATAATTTAAGATTTATTATACTACCTTAAAGCTATTCGTAGCTTATTAATAAGTTAATAATATTTATATTTATTATATACGAGGAATTTTATTAACATATTTATTAATACTTAAAACTTAATAATAAGTTAATAGTATTAATCTAATTATAAGGATAATTTTTTTAACCTTTTCAAATCTTTATTATAAAAAATATTATACTTATAACTTATTAATAAGTTAATAATATAATTTTTACAAGAAAAAATTAATTTAATATTTTAATTACCTTATTTTTAATATTTTTATTATAATAATATCTTTTATAATCGAGCCTATTATTATTAGGTAATTATATACCTTATATACTTATTAATCTTTTAATATACTTATTAACCGATATAACTATTTATATAGCTTTTAATATATTTATCATTTAATATAATTATTAATACTTTTATTAATACTTTTATTAATATAATTGTATTAACTTTTTAATCGATAATAATAAGATTATTTTATATGTACCTTAAAATTTGTTAAAATAAAAAGAGGAGATTTAAACTTAAACTTATTAACAAACTTAATATTTAATATAAAGCTTATATATGTTAAGGCTTTGTTATAAAGCTTTGCTTTAAAGCTTTGTTATATAAGCTTAAGCTATTAATTAAAAGAAAAGAAAAATTACCAATAATAAATTACTTTAATTACTTTAAATTAACATTATTATTAATGTTACTTCAACTATTTAATATGATTAAATTAAATAATTGTTAATAATTATAAATTAATATAATAACGAAATAAGGAAAGATATAAGTTAGTAATAATGGAAATGTTTAATTAGAAAGATTTAATATAATTGTAATTAATTATTAAAAGAAATATAAGAGAAAATATAAAAGAAAAGAAAATTTACTAATATTAGAATATAGTTATTAAGGCTTAACCTTAATTGGTTAATATGTTAGTAAAGCTATAAGGTTATTTAATAGCCTTATGCCGTATAAACTAATTCATATACCAATTTAATAATAATAATAATATATTTAAAAATAGCCTTACTTTTAATTATATTATAGTATAAAACCTTATATTAATAATATTAATACACCTTGTCTAACTTATATCCTTATATAAGATATTTTTTTATTTTAAAATATTAATAATTATTATTTTTTAAAATTTTATTATTAAATATTATATATATTTATTTATTTTAATTAATATATTAAAATTATTAAAAATAATTAGGTTTTTATTTTTTATAATTATTAAGTTTTTATTTAATTATTAATTTATTTTTAAGATATATAATAATCTTATAAATTATATAATTAAATCTTTGTTAATTTAATATTTTAAATAATATATTATATATATTTTCTTATTTATTTATATTAAATTAAGTATAAAGTTTCTTTAATTTTATTATCTTTTAATAATTATATTTTTAAATATTATAAAGATAAATTACTAATATAATATAAATATAAATAACTTTTTTAAGTTTTTAATTATTTATTATTATATTTTATCTTATTTTTTTTTATTTAATAATATAAGAATTAAGCTTTAATTTATTATATTTTATAATTTAATATAAATTAATTAAATTATAAGTTTTTTTATAATAACTTATAAATTAATTATAAATTAATTATATGTTATTTTATTTTACTAATTATTTTTATTAATCTTTTTATTTATATATAAAGTTATTTTTCCTAATCTTCCCTATATTATATAATTGTTTTTTATTTATAAATAATAAAATATATTATTAATAAAGTATAATTCTTAAATTATTATTAATTTACTATTATATTAACTTTTTAATATTTACAACATAATTACCTTTATATTTATTTTATTTAAATATATTATCCTAATTTTATTTATTATATATTTTTAAAATCACTAAAAATTTTTATTTTATAATTGTATTTTAATTAATTTTTAATTTACTTTTTAACTTATAATAATAACTAATAAAGTATTAAAAAATATATATTAAAAATAATTTATTTATTATTTAAGTATTATTTCTTAATTTATATAGTTTTTTTATTATAAAATATTTAATTATATTTTATTAAAATCTTTTAGTTTTAAATTAAAAATAATATATTTTTATTTAATCCTTAAAGATTATAATTTTTAAAATATAAATTAATAAAATTTATATATATAAATCTTTTTAATTTTCTTTTTAATCTCTTAAATTATTTTATATTTAACTTTTTATATTATATATTTCTTATTATAATTATTATATTAAAGTATTTTTAATAATTATATTTTTTATAAGCTAATTTTAAGTATTTATTATATTTAATTTATTCTTTATAATATTTAAAGTATTATTTAATTTTAATTTTCCTAAAAAAGATTTATATTAAAGGATTTTTAATTTTTTAAATTAATTTATTAATATATAATTATTAATTTATAAAATAAAAATAATATATTTTACTTTAAAATTTTTATAATATATTAATTTAATCTTTTTTATTATTATTATATTATATATTTTAATTTTTTTAAAAAACTTTATAAATATTATATATATATTTTATAACTTATTTATCTTAAATATTTTAGCTATTATTATAAATAATTACCTTATATTTATTATTTAAGTTTTAAAAGTTTTTTATATTTATTTTTATTTTTCTTTATATATAATAATATTAAATTTAAATATAAATATTATATCCTTATTTTATAACTTTTTATAACTATAACTTTATTATTTTTAATTAATTTATTTATTATAATTATTATTTCCTTAATACTTTTTTAATTAGCTTTTTATTTAATTAAACTTTTTAAATTATTAATTCCCTAAATTTTCTTATAAAAATAACTATTATTAAAATTTATTAATTAAAATTTTTAATAATTATATTTACTTAAATTTATATAATTAAAATAATATTAATTTATTTATAAATTACTAATAATATATTGTCATAGTTTCGAAATGCCAAGTTATATACGAAATATATAACCTAATAGGTAATTTTAAATATATTTAAAGCATATCGCTAATTAGAAATTATACTTTTTCTTTCTTAATAATTTATATTATTTAATTAATTAAAAGATTTAGCATTATAATAATTATATAATAATTTTAAGCTTAAATTATACTTAATATTAATGCTTTAAATAATTTCTTATATATAAATTTATCCTAAAATCCTAAACCTTTTTTCTATAAAAAAAATTAACTACTTAATTAACTTTTAAAGTAATTTATACTTTAACTTAACTAATTATAAAAATCTTAAACAAATTACTTAAGTATATTAAATATTTAGGTATATATAATTTTATAATTTTATATTATTATTTAATTTAATTCTTAAAAAAATATAAAATTTAGCAATATATTAACTTAAAGTAACTTAATAAGCTAATTAATTTTATAAAGCTAACTTAAATTTTAATAACTAATAAAGAAAATTAAAGATATATTAATAAATATATTAAAGATTTAACTAATTAAGATTAACTTATAATAGAAATAAAATAGGTAAAGAAGAAAAATCGCAATATTTTATAAGCTTTTATTATATTAACTATATTATATAACCTATTAACTATATAATTGCTTAAACTTAAATTAAGTAAAATAACTAATAATTTAATAATTATTTTACCTTAATTAATATTAAATATTATATTAAATAATATATTTAATATATTAAAAATTCCTTTACTAATTAAATTACCTAAGCCTTTTAAACCTATTAAGCTATAAACTTTTTATAAAATTATTTTAGTAAATTATAAAAGTAATAAAAAGAAGTATATAATAATTAAAAAATACTATATAATTATTTTAGCCTAAGTTAAAAAAACTATTAATATAAGAATTATAAATATTATATTATTTAAATTAAAATATTAAAAATAATATAATTTAAAAGCTATAATTAAAATACTTAAAAATAACCTAATTTCTTTATATATTAGTATATTTACTTAAATATAAAAGAGATATTATAAAATACTTATTAAAGTAAAAATACCAAACATTTTATCTTTTATTTAAACTTTAGAATTTACTTAAACATTTAAGGATATAAAAACTTATTACCTTTTAAATATAAAAGGATTATTAATTATTAAAATATTTTTAAAAGTAATAAAAGTATATTTTAATTTAATATAAGTTAATATATAAGTTTAATTAATAATTTAAATTAATTAATTAGGATAATTAATACTTATCTTAAATTAATAAATTTTAATATAAAGTAGATAATTATATTTTTAAAATATAAACATTAAGAAAAAGAAGATTAAAGCATAATTTATTATAATTTAAGGAAATAAGATAAATATAAGGTTTAATAAAACTACTAGTAAAATTATTAAAAGTAATAAATTATAAGTTAAGAATAAATATTTATATTTAAAAAATAATTAAATATATAAATAACTCTTAAAGGAATATATATATCTTTAATATGTAGTAATTTCTAAGATAAATTATTTAATTAAATTACTAAGTGTTAAATATTATAAGGAAATTTAAGCAATTTATTAAACCCTTATTTAAAAATAGCTAAAGATTAAGATTAATGCTTATAAATAGAAAGTAAAATTAATTAATAAAAACTAAATTAATAATTAAAAAAGTAAAAACTTAAAAGAAGAAAATTAATTAGAAGATATAATTATAATATTAATTAACCTATATTTATTTTAAAAAAGTTAAGAACTTATAAAATAAATTATTAAAGATTATATGGCTTTAAGGGTTTTCGTTATATTTAAAATTAAAAAACACCTAGTTTTAAAAAATACTATAGTAAATAATTATAAATTAATTAATTTAATTAATAATAAAAAACTTTTAATCCTTAGCTTATTTAAGCTAATAAATATTTATAATATAATTTAAATAAATATTATAAACTTCTTAATTTTTAAAATAAATAAATATATAATTCTTAAATACCTTATAAATAAATTAAGGCCTAATATATATAATTTAACACTAATAAATATAATAATGATAAAAGGATTTTATATAAATATTATTTTAAAAATTAAATTATATATAATAAGTATCTAATATAATAATTAAAATTATACTTTATATTTTGAAAAAATAAAAAAAATAATATAATAAGGTAACTTATATAATATACTTATAAATATAATAAATATAATAAATATTTTAAGCTTTAATTTATAAAACTTAAAATATAAAAATTAATAAAACCCTTAAAATTAAATATAAACACTATGTTATAATATATATTCGTTAAGTAATAAAAAGGAAACCCTTTAAAAAATATTTAATTAAATTATTTTAAAAGATAATTTAAAACTTATTTTTCTATAAAAAGGGATATAAAAAATCGTATATATTACTTATAATTAAGGATAAATATAATAAAATATTTTTTATATTTCCTTTCACAAATAAAAGCTAGGTAATAATAATTATTTAACTTTAACTATTTAAAAACTAGATATAAAAACAATTTAAACTTAATATATATAAAATATATAATAATAATAAACACATAATATTCATTTATTAAGAATTAATAAAATTTAAATATTAAATAAAATAAAAGAAAATTAACTTAAAAATCTTTTTAAATTATATATATAAATTTATTAAAAATATAAAATATAATTTAAAATTAAATTATTAATAAATCTTTAATCTAAGATTACTTAAATAATAACTTAATTAATTAATAAAAGTTTAAGCTTTATTTATCATATATATTTATTAGTTAAAATATTTAATAATTAATTTAAATAATATTTTAAGTTTTATATCCTAAAAATCTTTAAAGTATTAATAAATAATCTATAACTTAATTAAAATAATATTTATATATATAAATATAAAATATATCTATTAAAAGAAAAAAGGAAATATAATATAAATAAAAGAATATTTAAAATAATAAGGAAAACTTATATAAGGTATTTAATAAAATACCAAACTTTTAATCTATACCATATATAAATCCCTAAAGAAAAAAAATAATCACCATATAAAATATATAGTTTAATAAAAAAACATTTTATACCTTAAAAACTAAACGGTTAATACTTAGCTTAGAAATACTAAAAGTTAATAAAGTTAATAAGCTAAAAAAATAAGTAATAAAGGAAAGAATAATCCAAATATTAAACCTATGAAAAAAAAGTTACCAAACCATTAAAATATAAAATAAATTATTAAATTAAAGAGTATAAATACTAAAAAATAATTAAATAATTAACCAAAAGCTTTAAAATTAAAGGAAAATATACTTATAAACTCAAATTTAAAACTAAATAAATAATTTATTAAAAAAAAGCCTAATATATAAATAAATAACTAACTTTTTAAACTTTTAATCTTTAAAAAAACCTTAAAACTAAGAATAAAAAAGGATAATATTTTATTAAATATTAAACAACTACTTTAGGAAATCACAAACCTTATAAGAAAAGATTTTCTTAAAATAAAAATACTTAATTAATACTTAAACTTAATAAACAATAGGAAAAATATTAACAAAAGTAAAAAAAATAATACGCTAATATTATAACTATAATATAAAAGAAATCACATAAAAAGGTTAAAAGATTAATTATATATTATAATAATACCTACTAAGCTTTAATAAAAGAATAAGAGACTTAAAGATTAAAAACTTAAAAAAAGAAACTTAAGTAACTTAACCTTTATAACCTTAATTTATAAAAATAAGAAGGAAATTTTCCTACTTATTAAATTAAAATAGTTTAACTTCTTAAAGACTTTTTTACCTAATTAATAAAAAGCAATTTATTAAGGAAATTAAGAATATTAAATATTATATGTAGTAATTTTTATAATAATATATTAAAAAAGAGCAACACTAAACGGGCTGTATGGTACTGAAAAGTCCGCCGCGCTGTATGCTCACCGCCTTCCACCATCAAAATCCTATTTACCTTCGAACCTGAATAACTTCGCGGATATTAGTCGTGACGTCATATAATTTGAGTAAGAAGATAGATATCTCAATTGCGCACATTCTAAATCAGGTTGCACCGCGGTGCGATATCTATAGCTAAAGTTATCTAAGGTTGAAGCTAGAAGGTCTCCAAAAGAGCTTACGTGACACCCCTAATAGCTACCCTTTAGCGATAGGGCTCTCATAGGGCTCTTAGGGGTTCTGAAATAGTGGTCTCAAATGCCAAAGGGGAAGCACGTAACGTCCCCGGGAGACCTCTTAAGTTCAACCTCAAATAACTTTTGCTATAGATATGGCAGTAAGGTGCAACCAGGCTCAAAATATGCGCATTTGAGTTATCTATCTTCCTATTCAAATTATATGACGTCACGGCCAGTATTGGCGAAGTTATTCTAGTGCGAAGCTGGAGCCCCGCTTTTTGAATTCTGCCTACAGCCCGGCGCAAAAATGAGTACTATACAGCCCGTTTAGTGTTGCTCTTAAAAAAGTATTAAATAAATTAACATAGCCTTAAACAAATTAAAGATTTATTAGGATAAACTTTTATAACCATTATTAAAAGAATATAAAGATTTAATAAACTACCTACTTAATAAATAATTTAAAGAAAATATATAAAAAAAAATCTAAATATTTAATAAAAATAATATATAGCATATTATAAAGTATAATAAAATAAAGAATATCCCACTCTTTTTAAAGTAAATATTTATATATAAATTAAATAAGAATAAATATTTAGAAAAATATAAATCTTAACTTATTATATAAAGTAATTTTTAATACCTAATACTTTAAAACATATATACTATTATACTTATAATAAAATCATTTTAAATAATAATAGCATTAGTTATAAAACTTAATTTAAATATTTAATAATTTAATATTAAAAATATATTTATAAATGCTTTTTAAATAAATAAAAAGCCAATTATTATATAACTTCTTAAAGATTATAAAAATAAAAATAAAAAATATATTAAGCTTTTAAAAATATTATATAAACTATATAACTTCTTCTTATTATAATATAAGGAAATGAAAAATACTTTAAAGCTTAAAAAACTTATAATATTAATAAAAGAATTATACTTATTTTATATAATTAATAAAAAAACATATATACTAATATATATAGATAATATATTAATAATAAATGCTCCTAAATATATAATTAAAATATAAAGAGTGATTAATTATTTAAAAAGCTTATATAAAATAAAGGACTAAAGATTAATTAGTTAATATTTTAAGATTAAAATAATTAAAAATAAAAAACACCAAATTATTTCCCTACTTTATAATAGCTATATTAAAAAAATCGTAGCTAAATTTTAATTAAATAATAATAGTTAAATCTTATTTACTCCTTTATCATTTAAACTACTTTTTAAATATAAGAGAAAAGCTATTAAAATAAAGATTAAGGCTTTTTAAAAACATATAGGATTGATTTTATATATTATAATAATAATTAAATTTAACATTACATTTACAATTATATAACTTTCCTATTATTTAATTAATCTAAGATTTAAATATTTAATAATAGCTAATTAAGTAATAAAATATTTATATATAATATATACCTTATATATTAAATATAAGGGTAAAAATATTAAAGTATAAGCCCTATTTATATTAAATAATATATTATTTATAAATGATATAAAAAGTAAATAATGATTTTATAAATAGATTATAAGTTTATATAATGGTTTAATTATTTAAAAAATAATTTATTTATTAATAATATTAATTTTTATAATAAAAGTTAAATTATTTAATATTTTAAATATAATAAAAAAGATAATAACTTTATAATGTTTATTTAAAAATATTTAAATTAATTTAGGGTATATATAGTAGATTTATAGTAATAATTAATAAATAATTAAACTAATTATTAAAAATATACTTTAAGAATTTTTAAGATATTTTATTTATTAATTAACTAAATATTAGTAAATAAATTAATAAAGAATTTATTAAAATAAAGATTTAAATAATTTAAAATATTACTTAATTTATAAAATATATAAAATTTATTAACTAATAATTAAAAAGCTTATATAAATAATATAATAATATTATTAATTATTTTATATTAATAGGTAAATAAGTATAAATATAAGATATAATAGTATAAAATCCGAGTTATATAAAATCTTTTAACAAAATATTTTAAAAGCTTAAATAATTTCCTTAATTATTTGCTTATAAAATCTATTACTTATTTTATTTATTTCCTTATTAACTTTATTATCTTCTTTATTATTTAATAGCTTATACTTTAAAAAAGTAAATAAGGTATATTATAAAATATAAATTACCTATATATATTAATTAATATTAAAGAAAAGAATATTTAAAAGATTTTATAAAAAGCTTACTAACATATTTTAAATAATATCGCAAGTTAAAAATACTTTTTATAAGTAATAAGCTATTAATTATATAATTAAATTATTAAATCTATATATATAAATATAAATTAGCAAAAGTAATGCCATTATAGCAAAAAAATAACTTATAAATCCTAATAAAAGTATTTATTAAAATATAGTTATATAATATTTAAAAGTAATTAGTAAATATACTCCTTATATAACTTAAGTAAGGCATATAATAAAACACTTTAATAAAAGGATAAATACTTTTTTAAGTAAAAGAAATAATTATAAATATTAATAATAAATTAGAAATAAAAACCAATATTTATATATTATTATTAATTAATAAAGTATTAACAATAATATTAAATATTTTAAAAACTTTAAAACTAATAATAAAATACTTTTGCTTAATTAAATTATATTAAATAAAGGATATTATAAGCTTATTTATTCCTTTAAAAATAAAACTATTAATATTAACCTAAGAATTATTACTTATAAATAACAATTAATAAGCTTTTCTTATATTATTAAATTAAGCAACTTATACTTTCTTTAAATTATTATAGCATATAATATATAAAATAATTTTAAATTACTTAGGAGCTTTAGTCTTTTTTTTAATAAGCATTATTATAATTAAAGTATTTATTAATTACTTAAATATAATTAAAACTAAAAAAGTAATTAATATAATCCGCCAAAATGTGGTTTAAATTTATTTTAAACCTAAGAAGTAATTAATTAAGAAAAAAAGCAATTTATTACTTTATTAAAAAGGTATTATATAAAAAAAAAGCAATAATATTTTAACATAAAAAAAGCTTTATTATATAAATATAAAAACAACTAAGATAATAAAAGATTATTATAATATTATAAAGGTTATTATAAATTTATAAAAAATTATTTAAAAATTAAATTAACTTAATAATATATAAAGTAAAAATATATAATAACTATAAGCTATATAATAACTATTTCCCAACTCATTTTTAAATATTAAAACTATTAAAATATATAAAAAAAACCATTTAACTAATACTTAATTCACTAAATATTTATTTAAATATTATTTACTAATATTATAAACAAAAATCCACCAATTATTCTTAATATAAAATTCTTACTAAATTTATTATTTTCATTATTATTTATATAATACTATTTAATTAGTTAAAATAAGTTAGTAAAAAAGAAAACATCCTAATTATTATTATTAAAATTTAATTTAAATTTAAAAAATAATTTAAGGTTTAAAAATAAACTCTTAATAAATATTTAAATAATTATATAAAATACTTATATCTTTTTAAGCTTTAATTAATATTTAAAAACTTAATAAAAAATATATAAGGAAATTTATATAAGGCTTAATAAAAGTTATCCTTTATAAAACCAAATATTAAAGCCAATAATATATATAATTAATAATATAACCACTAAAACTAAATTATTAAAATTAAACTCTTAACAAAATAAAAAATAACTTATACTTTATAATAATTATAACCACTAATATATTTAAAGTAATATTTATTATTAAAATTAATTAAATCCTTATAATATTAATTAAACTTCTTAATTAACATATTTCTTACATAAATTAAATAAGGATTATAATAATAAATTTTATTTAATTTAAACTTAAACATATACCTACTAATAATTAATATTAAAGCCATAATATTTTAAATTAAAATAAATAATAAAATAATTTAAGCTATTACCTTATCTTTATTTTTATCCTTATAATTAATTAAAGGACTTTTTAAAAATAATTAAATAAAAATAATTAATAAAATAAAAGTTATAAAGCATATAAGAATAAAAATAATAATAAATATAAAAAAAGAAATAAAAATATTAAAAAACTATTTTAAAAACATATTTATTTAATTAATTATAAGAAATAAAGCTATAAGGAAATTAACCCCTTCCTTAATCTTAATTAATAATTTAGGAGTAATTAGGTTAATAATAATAAGCTCGGTATTATAATTAAAATTAAAATTATTAAAAATCTTAATTATATTAAATTAAAAAAAATTATTAATTTAAATAAATATTTTAATAATAAAAATAATTAATTATTTTTTAACTTAAATAATTAATTAATTTAAAATAACTAAACTAACTTTAATAATAATAAGAATAAATAACTAATTTTAAACAAATAAATTATCTTTAATTTTAACTATAATTTTTATATACCTTTTATAAACCATTTAAACCTTTTCTAAATTAACTATTTTTTTAACATTACCACATTTTTTACCCATATTAAATTAAAAAAAGCTATTAAAGGAATAATTAAAAGTAAAGCTAATTATAAATAACTTAAAAAATAAAATTAAGGAAAAGATTTAAAAAAGCTTATACAAAAATAAAGCCATTTATAAATAAATAAATAAGCTTAATATTAACCATTTTAAAAGCTTTAAAATAAAATAAAGTTATTTATATATACTTAAAAAATTACTACTAAATTAGCTATAATATTTTAAGCTTTTATATAAAACTTTTTAAACTATTTAATTAACCCATTTATTAAAACTAAAAAATATTATATTTATTTTATTTAATAAAAAAAAGATTAAGATATATTTTTATTAGCTTATTTCTTTTATTTTTAACTTAATATATATAATATATAATATATTAAAAAAGCCTAAAATAAGCTAATTAAGCTTTAACTAAAAACAATAAAAACTTAATCTTAAGTTATATATAATTAGGAAATATATTACAATTTTAAAATATTAAATCATATATAAAGTATATAACCTAATAAACAACTTTATACATATTTAAAATATACTATTAATTAAAAGCTATATTCCTTTTTTCTTAATAATTTATACCATTTAATTAATTAAAAGATTTAATATTATAATAATTATATAATATATATTTATTTATTTATTTATTATTATTTAAAATAAGTTAATATTAATTTTTATAATTAACTTTTTAAAAGGAAAAAAATATAAACCTTTTCCTTTAAAAAGATTTTAAAAAATCACAACCCTACTCCTTGCTTAGGCTTGGTTTTAAGGGATTTTTTAAAACCTTTTAAAAAAAAAGGTTTATATTT